>CAJVPP010002615.1:0-14140 GCA_910592005.1 Funneliformis mosseae
ACTTTGAATTTTTTATTTTTTGTTAAAAAAAAAATCACAATATTTTTGTTAGAACTTTAGATCTAAGTTTTAGAACAATATTATTATACTTTATTGTATATGACTCAGTTTCTTAGTATCATAGAAATCAAACATTTTTCTTTGTCTAACCTTTCTTTTAACCTTTTGCAGTCTTTAATGCATTGAAGTCTCTCGAAGTTGAATGGTTTGAAGAGAAGATCTTTAAGGGTATGTACTCGAGATGCAGCTACAAAAGTAAGACCTGCTGTAAACTCTTTATTACTGAGATCTACTATGGCCTTTTTTAACGTAAGATCTTAACTTTTATTAGTCCAGAGTGAAATAGAGGACTATATATGTTTATGAACCTTAATGACATATAAGATCACATGGTGAAGTCTGTTTGTCTGTATGTGTCATGTTAATTGATTTGTATTTACATCGATAATGAAAAAAAAATAAAAAATGATAAACAAAAGATATGCTAAATACGAAAAAAAATCTTTTTATTTAAAAAAAAAAAAAAAATAGAAAGAATTAGAGAATTAGAAACATTAGTTATTTTATATCTTTTTATTAATAATTTTTAATTTATAATTTTATAAAAATAATTAGTTAAATTTAATATGATGGTATAAAAGTTTTCACTTCAGACTCATAACGGTTTCTGTTTCCTAATTATATTTAAGTATATTTTTATTGAGATATATATCTATATTTAGTTAATTTATAGCGTAATAAGTAGTTAACTGTAGCAAATTAATTTTATATAAATAAAATAGCTTTTTGCTTAAGTTGTAAATTAACTCAGTTGTAAGTTTATAAACTCATTTGTAAGTTACTTACAGATTTCAAGTTATAAATAAAGGAATCAATTTAAATTCATACAAACTACTTTTTTCTTTAACATTGTTCTTCACCTAGGATTGTTATGATACCTTATACTAACTTGCTATTGAGTTTGTTATTATAAGTTTAAATAATATATCTTAAATTCTAAGACGTAATAAATTGTTGAGTTGATTTAAATATAATGGATACCTGTAGAACTTAAAGAAAATCCTAAGGTCAAAAACTTTAATATGTAGAATCAACTGCTGCAGTTACTCAACTTAGATATTAAGATAAACAAAAATAAACCTGGTGATAATGTCAAAGTTTTAATAATTATAATAAATTTTTATAAATTTAGTTATAAAAATAAATTCTTTAATACTGATCTCATATAATTTAAAATTACATTTAATCATATGATAAGTAGAATTTTATTTTATTTTTATAGTACTTTAATAGAAAGGAAAGCTGAATTACATTAATGTGAAAATATTTCATAATATTGAGGTAAAGCTTAAATTTGAATAATGAGTTTATTATAAATAAATAATAAGTTATAAATTAATTTTAAAAATTTAAAAAATATATATTATTATCTTTGAAACTATGCTATTTATTATTTTATTATAAAGTATTTCAATTTTCTTTCTAAATAATTAGCTTTAAAGAAATAAGTATACTTTATGTAGTTAAATTTATAATATGTGTAAAATATCAAATATAATTATTTTTTAGTAAAATTAATATTTTGTAATTGATATTCTTTTTTAAGTTCTTCTATTATAATATTATTTCTGATATTATTTGTTAATATAATATTGAATCTATAATATTAATTAAATATAAATTATAACTTTAAATTAAATTTAAAAAAATTAAAAAATAAATACATACTTTAATAAGGATTTTAAATTTATTCTCTTCTAAATAAGTCCTATTTAATTTATAAAAAGTAACTAAAATTTCTATTAATTTCTATTTTTTTGAATCTGATAAGCTATAATCTCTAAAAAAGGAATATAATTAACTAATTAATTATAAATGATATATGATCAAGAACATTCTAAAATAAATAAATATTAATATTAAATATATATAAATAAAAATAAAAAAATAATTATCTGTAAAATAACTTAAATTTTATATATACTTGATTAAAATATTTTATTATATCTATATAAATAGTATCAGCCAAAAGTATTTTAATATTAGAATTTAATATTTGAAATAAATTTTCTAATTTAAGAGTTATAAAAGATTAATCATCATAAATAATCTATTTAAAAATATATTTATAAAGTTAACTAAGAAATATTATATAAATTTATAAATTTAATATTTAGTAAATATATAAAAAATTTTTAATTAAAACTTATAGATAATATTTTATTAATATATTTATCTATTGCTTCTTTTATTTTAATTTTTCTAATTTAAAAAAATGTTAATTTTTTTAATGTTAATAAAGATTATTTGTAATTTCACTAGTATACTTATATTCTATACTGTAATATTTAAAATATAATAAATAAAATATTTTTATAAATAAAAAATAAATAATATATGCATTTTGTTTTTTATTTTCTAAATTAAACTATATAGTTTTAAAAAGAATTCAGTTTCTACTATAGTATTAAATTTATTATTAATATCTTATTCAAAAATTTATTCTATAATTAAATTGTAAAATTAATTTTTAATAAAAAAAAAAACTAACTTAGCAAGTTAATTTAGATTTATATTTTATTCCTAATTTAAATTTATAATTTATAATGAGATATTTAGATAATTTTAGTAAAAATATAATTGAATTTCAAATTTGTATATAAATGAACTTATTTAATAAGTAATTTAATTTTTTTATCTTTGAAATAGTACTTTTATAAATAAAATTTTAATATAAAATAAATTATTTTATTTATATATTGTAATTACTAGAGTTCTAAACAAATCGAGTTAACTCACGAGTCAAATAAGTTAAATCAAGTTTAAATTGAATCAAGTTTATATTTTTTGACTCGATAATTTGTGAGTCAAATTAAATTCAAGTCAAGATAAATATTTAACTTGACTCAATTTAAATTTGATTTGAATTTGATTCAACTCAAATTGATTTGAAACAGTATTATAAATAAATTAATTTTTTTAAAACTATAAAAATTATAATATTATTAATATATAGTATTAATAATAGTTTAATATAATAGATTTAATATTTTTTTAGGTATTTTTAAATGGTTTTTTTAATTAATAAAATATATTAAAAATAATAAAATTAACTAATATATCTAAATTTACTTTTTTTCTATTTTTAAACGTTAACAGATTTTTTAATTAATGTAATTACAAATATGTAAAACTAAAAAGACTTATTTTGGATTTTTTAAAAATAAATTGTTTTAAAAAAAATAATAAAAATTTACAGTTTTATCTTGCTATAAATTATATCAAGAAATCAAGAAAAAAAAAAATAAATAAATATAAAATTCAGCTTTATCTTATTGAAAATTGCATCTATTTATATAAAAAGAGTTTGCATAGGAGAAATAATCTGATCCTAAAACTATATAAAGATTATTCTTATACTTTAGACTAAAGATGACGTTGTAATATTATGATACTTATTTATCACCTGTTATAACTTAAATTTTAATAACATTGCAATTCATTGCAATATTATAATACTTATTTGTCATCTATTGCAATTAATTGAGATACCATCTTTACTTTGGACTCTATTCAAATAAATTATGAATTAAAGTCTTTAAATAAAATTTTTTGAAAAAATTGATTTTCTATTTTAGTATAACACTTTTACTGATATTATAACAACTTAAAATTCTAAAAAAAAATAATTAGTAATCTATAATACCTTTATCAAACTGATATTGTGGCAGTCTGAAATTCTAAAAAAAAAATAATTAATCATCTAAAAAAAAGGATTAATCTAAAGTTATGTACTTTTTAAGAATTAACAAATTGGTTTATTTTAAAATCGATCAATTTATTGATCGATTTAAATTTTTTTTTTTAATTTTTAATTTTTATTTTTTTTTACTTAATTTTTTTTCCTTCCTTTCCCCCTCCTACTCCTTTTTTTTATTTTTTTTTCGTTATTTTTTTTTCATTTTTTTACTTTAATTTTTTTTCTTTCTTTTATTTTTTTTTTTTGTTTTCTTAATTTTTTTTCTTTCTCTCCTCTTCCTTCCTCCCTCAATCCTTTTTTTTTATTTATTTATTTTTTTATTTTTTTTTTATTTTTTATTTTTTACTTAATTTTTTTCCCTTTTCCTCTTCTCCTTTCCTCCTCCCTCCTTGATTCTTCTTTTTATTTTATTTAGTTTTAAATTTTTTTTTATATTTTATTTTATCTTATTTTTTTTTATATTTTAATTTAATCTATTTTATTTTATTTTTTATTATATTGCTTTAAATAAATAATATATAATCTTACAATATAATAAATATAATTTAAAAATAAATATTTTTTTATATTTAAATATTTATAAGTTATTTAAATTTGACTTGAAATTTGATTTGAACTTAACTCGATTTAAATAAATTCAAGTTAAAATCAAGTCAAGTTAAACTAAGTCAAATCAAATTGAGTCAAGTTTAAATTTATATAATTTGAATCAAGTTAAGTTAAAAGATTTTATAAAATAAACTCAACTCAACTCAACTCAAAAAAAGAGAGTCAAATAGAGTTGACCTTTAAACTCAACTCGACTTGACTCATTCAGAATTCTAGTAATTGCTAAAATTTTATTTATACAAATTATTAATATTTCCTGAGTTCAATAGTTTTAAAAAGAGCTATATCTTCCTGAATTATTTCTGCTAATCATTTTCAAGAGGATTTATTTTTACAAATTAATTTTTATTTGTCTAAGAATTTAACTTTAATTTATTTGATTTATTTCAGACTATCTAGTATTTAATTCATTATTTGTTAATTTCTTCATTTCTAATTGTTATTATTTAATATTATCATCTATTAGTTTTTCTCTTATATATTCTTTTTTTTTTATTATTTAATCTTCTATAGGTTTAGTAAATTCATTACTTTATTAATTAGACCTTTTTTTGATTAATTTTATTGTTATTAATAGAATTAACATTTTCAGTTAAATTGTATATTTTATTTTTTTTCATTTAATAATTCTTTAATTTTTTACTAATTAAAATTTTATCTTATTTATATAAAATTAATATAGATCATTTCTATAATTTCTAGATTTTTCTTTCTGTTATTTCTGTAAATTTCTAATTTTCTTTTTTATAATTTCTATAATTTCTGTTCTAATTAATCTGATAATTCTGCTTATATATTCAATACAATATTGAGATCTGTCTTTTTTCAAGACATTTTTATGCCCTTTATATAAGAAAATTATAATTAAAGAAAATCTATAGTGGTTATGATATTATTGACAATAATAATAGAACTAACAGATATACTAATTGACAGGTTTGTCAATTTCTGCTAGTTTTAATGTAAAGGAAAAAAGTGAAAAACTGAATAAATAAATAAAAAAAAGTAATAAAATTAAAAAGAAAGAAAGAGAGGAAAGTGAAAGGAAAAAAATTAAAAAATAATAAAATTAAAAAAAAGAATAGAAGAAAAAAGAAATTAAAAAAAAATAATAAAATTAAAAAAAAAGAAAGGAAGAAAGAAAAAAAGAGAGAAAAAAATATAAAAAAAATATAAAAAAAAAATAATGATAAAATTGAAATTTTTTAAATTAAATAATAAAGATAAGATAAAAATAAAAAAATTTTTAACTTATCATTAAAAATCAATTTGATTAACTCAATTGGATAATATTTTATTATAATAAATTATTCATTATAGTGATAACTAATTTTTTTATAATGAAGACCTGATCATTCTGATACTAAATTTATTATATCAAATTTTAACTATAAATTAACATTTTTCTTATCAAATCCTTTGTTAATTTTAGTAAGAAATCAGTTTCCTCTTTTAATCTTTTATTTTTATTTAAAAAATTAAAATTTTATTATTTTAATTTCTTAATTTTCTTATAATATTTTATAAATTTTTCTTTTAATTTAGATTTTTTATATAGAAATAAAGAAAATATATTATTAATTATTATAAAATAATAATGATCAATATAATATATAATTTTAAATTGTCAGAATTAAAAAAATTTTAACTACAGCTATAACTGAAATATTTATTGCTAATTTTATTTAAATTTAATAAGAACTGAATATTTTTATATTATTTTTAAATTTTGTGATATTTATTTCTATATTTAGCTCTTTTTAGATGATTTTATTTGATTTATTTTTATTTTTTATATTATAAAAAATTATATTTTAGTTTTTTTTTTAATTTTCAAAGCATTTTTTGATTTGAATTTCTATTTAAAAAAGTAAAAATAGTTTATTATTTAAAAAATTGACTAATTGATTAAGAAAATTTATTTTACATTCTTTTTGTTTTTGTTTTTATAACAAATTTTTGATGATATTTTAAAAATTTGAAAAAAATGAAATTTAATTATAAGGAGATAAAGTTTGAGTTAAACTTATTTTTAAGTAGTAAAAAAATTAAGTTTATTTATATAAATATTTTTATATATACTAGAAATAAACTCAAAAAATATATAAGATAATATAATAAATCAATATAAAATTTAAAGTAAATTATAATAATTTATCAATATGATAAAAATTAAAGTAAATCAAAAACAATTTTTTATGTGTTAAACTCAAAATAAATTAAAAATATTTTATTAATACATTAAATTAAAATAAATTTAAGATAAATTAAAAATAATACTTTTATTATACATTAAGTCAATATAAGATTTAAAATAATAAAAAATAATATTAGTTATATTTCCTTTTGAATTTTATTTATTTTGATATATTTTAGTTAATTTTCAATATATGTCAATTGGATGTCATTTAGCTATAAATAAAATAGGTTAAATTTTAGCTGATTCTTAATTTATACCAATTAGCTATAAGTATACCAATCAGTTATAAATAAAATAGGTCAAATTTTTAACTAATTCTTAATGTATTCCAATCAGTTAAGCTGAATTTTAGCAGATTTTTAATGATTTTCTGATGTTAGGCTAATTTTAAGCTGATTTATTGCATATACAAATTTTTTTTTTGATTTTAATTAGTGATTACTTATTCTAATATTTATCAATCTTTACTTAAAATTACTTACAGAAATACTAAAATTATATTCTATTTAAATAATTTACTTTTTATATTATTCCTTAAATTGTTTAGCAAACAAATTTGCTTATAAACTTGAAAAAAAATATTAATTTTCTTAATATTAAATAATATAATAATTATATAAAAAATTATTTTTAAATATATAGTTTTTTAATTTTATTTAATTAAAATTAAGTTTCAAAAAATTTATTATAATAATTTTCAAATTTTCTTTAAGATTCATATGTTTACTAACTAATTGGATCACTTTACTACTAATAAAAGTTATAAAATTTTTTAATAAATTATAAAAATTGTAATTTAATTATTTTTATGATAAATTTATAATGTCCTATTTTGATTATTATTGCTAAAAATAAAATTTTAATAAGATTGTATAATGTTAATGATAAAATTTTTAAAAATTACAAATTTTTTAGTTTATAAGTATATATGTATAAAATTTTATTATATGTTTTTCATTTATTTTAGTAATATTTAAAAGTAGAGCAAAAAAAAGGTAATTATTATTAGTAAATAGTCATTATGATATTAAGTGATAAAAGTTTATTATAAATTAAAAATATTTTTTATAAAAAATAAAGTATTTATTTTAAAAAAAGGAAAGTACCTTTCACTATTTCTTGGCAAAGCATCATCCGGACTAATTTGTTTTTAAAATATTTATTAAATTATATTTTATTTATTATTTTTTAAATACAAAATCACGAGGTCGGTTAAAATCGGTCAAAATCGGTCGGTCAATCGGTCAGTCAGAAAGCTTTTAAACCAGTGTTGGGTTTTGGACACATTTTTTGACTTTAAATATTTTGGACAAGGTTTTGGACAACATATAAAAATGTGTCCATAACTTGTTCAAAACTGTCCAAAATTGTCCAAAAATTGTCCAATTTCCCAACACTGTTTTAACCGACCAACTGAAACCAAATTAGCAGCCAATATTTATACGACAATTTTATTAATGCGTGTAGTTGATTATCACAAAGGTTTGAAGAATTTTATAAATCGTAGGATTTTGTAAGTCATTAACAACATCCTTAATTCTAGATTTATTATTTAAGAAAATAACAAAAAATATAATGAAAATAATAAAAAATAATAAATAATATAAAAATATAAAAATTATAAGTAAAATAAACATGAATAATCTAGTAACTATGCCTGATAAAATCCCATCATAAGATGGATGGCAGGAAGATAATATGGTTGGAAATTTCGAATTTGGGAAGTACTTATTCGACTGACGCGCTAAGTAAGTGCCAGAGAAATTATCAAGGAGGGGAGTATAATGATACCAAGCGTTCTTATCGATGGGAGCGAATGATTATAATTTGTGAATTTGTTCGAGGATCGGTGATAAGGTTAATGGAATTTCAAATGATTGATTAGAAATTCGATCAATCACGGGGGGAGGGGTGGAAGTTGACGTGTGTTTGTTTTCTGGATTGTTTAGATTTTCAATCCAACTAATTATGATCAAGAATATTTATTATATTAATAAATTATTTTTTTTTTTTAAAAACGAAAAAGAAAAAAAATATATATATGATAACTTACTGACTATATTTCTTTGCATTATTCAATGACTTAATCAGGTCTTTAGAATAATCCATATCGACCAACTTCCTAGTATAATATTGAATAAGTTTCTCTCTGTTCAGTTCGTAGTCGTCCTTTTTTTGTTAATCATAAAGTCAAATGAATTAAAATTTTTATTTATAAATAACGATATTGATAGCGAGGTTTTTAAAGTTTAAGAAATATTTGTGAGATTTAGATCAAATGAAGAGAATGATTTTTCATGCAACTTTTATAGCTAAAAATGTCGACCACGTGAATTGGGGTACAAATCTTTAATGTACGATATATGATTGGTTTATCATGCAAATCATCATTTATTTGGACGACTATGAGTGACCCCTTAATAAACAATACAAAAACAAAGAAACAAAGAAATATGAACAAATGGAATAAATATCTCCCCAATTATGCAGTTTAATTGATTAAAATGAAACAATGCTTATTAAGTCATTTCTTAGAGAATTACCGTACTGCAGTGAACTTCTAACTACGGAATCTGCGGTAAATACGATTCCGAAACTGTCATTTAAAGATTTTGACAATACGTTATTTTAAGTAGTTAACTAGAGAAAGCCTGAGGCTAGCAGAATCCGCAGAATCTATTGGCGATATGATTTGCTAATTATTGTTGTATTACATAATAACTTGCGCAATTGTTTAAAAAAAAAATCTTAACAAACAAACAGAAACAATAACAGTATTTAATAATGATTAAAATATTTACGTCATTTACACATGTCAGAAATCTGTGCCATGTAGGTGACGCAGCGATGACAAATAGCATGTCATGTGATGAATAAGATTTGGACCACTTAAAAAAAGATAAATATAAAAATGCATCGAGACAATCACGTGATCAAGTGACCACATCTATAGTATCAGCCACATTTAGATTTCTGTAATGTTAAATTTTTTAATATTATAATTCTAATTAATAAAATTTAAAGTATAAATATATAAATAAATATAAAGTATTAATAACTTAACAAATCAAATTTGCAGCAGATTTCTGGACACTCTACCTGATGCATAATTCAACGGACCACTTCCAACAGCTACCCGCTGTTTAAAACTTTTGAAAGCGAACCAACCCGAAAGAGGAACCTAAAGGGCAATCTACATAATTGCGATTCGACCCTAAAGATATTATTGCCGAAAATAAATAAATAAATAAAAAATAATAAAAATAAAATTCTTACCCGCAGAAGATCGAACTTAAAAATATATATATATATAATAATTAATTAATCAAAAAAAAATCCACCTATCACATACTGTAAAAAGCTCGAAGCGAAATAAAAAAGAAAATATTCGATCGCTGCGATCCGAATCTGAGATTAAAAGCATATGCTGCTATAAACCTCATCTAGCAACTAAACTAACCAAATTTAATTTGTAACCCTTTCAGCATTCTATTTCCTTTGCCACCGCGTATTACTAAATTAATATTGCAATTTACCGAAGATTTCTAATATAATTAACTATAAATTCCATTCATTTGTAGATAGCATCAAAACCTTTATGAAGACAAGAATAGTGCTCCGAAACGATCGAGTCGACCCTGATCGTTTGACCCGACTCGAATTTTTTCTCGAGTTGGGGCTATCATTTTTATGACAAGAGTTCTAATTCAAAAAAACCCGCCGGGTTAGGGTCACGTTATCGCTTGACCCGAGTCGACCCGTGTGACGCGCTAGACTTTTTTTTGTTTTATGTTATGCGACTTTAATTTGTAACAAATAAATAATAAAAAAGTAAAGTTAGGAGTACAACTTTTCTAGAAAACGAAAAGCATTACAACAATAACAGTTAAAATATTAAACATTAACTTATACATTTTTTTATAAATCAACAATTGTTCCAGTAGAACGAGTTTTTCTGGCGGAACCGGCCAAAAGATGTGATCTTAAAGCTAATACAATTTGCTTGTATGTGCTTGAAATTCTGGTGAAAAAAAAGGAATTTGAATTAATGCTCACAAAAAAAAAATAATAATTTTAAAAATAAAATAAACTTTATTTGATTTTCGGCATTAATATTACCCTTGAAAATTCGGGTTCTGTAATTATTAACGGGTTCGAGTTCGAATCTGCCTTAAACCCGACCCTAGACAGAAGATGGTTGAAAATGTTGAATTATTTTAAGTAAACAATTTCAATTTTCACTTTAAACTATTTACTCGAAGTCTATATAATACAACCTGTTAACAGTTAAATTACGAGTCTGTAAAACCTATGAGATACTTTAAGAATTTATTAAGTTTAGTGATACAACATTTTTAAGTACGTTCGAACATTTTCTTTTGAAAAAAGAAATCCCAGACCATTATACCTTATTTAGAATAATAATTAAGAAGATTGTTCAAACAAAGACTTGTGATCTTAAAAAAATGGAATTGATTTTCTAAAACACATATTCTAAACTTCATGTTAAAGAGATACATGTAAAAACTTTTGGAAAAAAAAACGAGAAGTATTTATATATTGCATTTAGATACTGAACTTAATATTTGAAGAATTAAAAATGTTATTTATTTATTTTTCTTCGTTAGGTTTATTTATTATACCAGAATTTTTTTTTTTTTTTGATAGAACGGTGTGATTATCAACTTTACTTTTGGGAAAGACTGTTAAAAGAAGTTAGCAAGTGAACGAAGGCGTGAACCCAAATATAAATAGGGACTAACATTATTTGCAAGCGAATTTAATTCAGAAACTTATTTATCATTTATCTTAAACATATATTTATATTTATATTTACAAATTAGTACCGTTTTTTTGCTCCCTCACCAAGCTAATTTATCCAAGAATGATTTTGGATAGGTTCTTATGAGCAACTTTCTTATCTCGTCCATTATCAGAATAAATGCAGCAAATCCGAGAGGAATGAAATAAAATTTTACTGGAATCGGTCTGATTGGGATTAATTAATCAAATGAGAAGTAAAGAAAAAAATTTAATCTTGTATGCAAAGTAGAATAGAAAAGAAAAGCTATATTTTACCTTGTATTAAAAACATTATTGAAGAAGGGTACGTAAAGTATAACCAACATAGTTATAAGGGAGATGAACATTGCTCCAAATAAATATAAATTTTTCGTTGGCCCTGAAAATGGATTTGATTGGAATATTGATCTGCGTCGTGTTCGGATGGATAAGAGGTTTCCAAATTGAGTAATTACCAATGTTGCAAAGTATATACTTTGACCCGTGTACTAATTAAAAACAAAGGTAAATTTCTTATGAGGATTGAGTGAATGTATCATATTGAAATCGTATCATACATTGAGTTCGTTAAGTTCGTCCATCGTCTTTCCCATAAATCCATCTCCCCATTTGTTAAATGCTGCATTATAGTTATGATCAAAGAATTTAGCAAACGTGAACAACCAATTTTCAGATCATGATATTCTAACTATAATTTACCTAGTACTGTATCTCTAAAAGATATACCACCATAAAAGGATAAATACGTAAAAAACATCCAATGCGCAAGGAGCATTTCCGTCATACCAATAAACCCATAAGCTTGCAAAAGTAATTTGGCATCTACAAGATGGTCTCTAGTTACTTTGCGTGGCTTTCGTGACATAAGGTCCGATTCGGGTTTTTCATGCGTAAGGGATAGCGATGGGAATATGTCGGTTCTTTTTAAATAAAGGTGATGTGAATGATTGGATTTACTTTTAGGTAAAAAGTACACACGCGTACGTACATGCAGCAAACGACAATCATGAGGAAAGGTGATAGTGGAAGTGGAATTCCAAGCAAGACATTTGCTAAAACAGGCCACATTTCAGACCAAGATCCAGCTGGCAAAAGATACAATATAACTTTCTTCAAATTATCAAACACAAGTCGACCATTTTCCATAGCCACGATGACTGATGCAAAATTGTTATCCAGTAAAACCATATTTCCTGCTGCTATAGCCAAATCAGATCCCAGACCCATAGCAATTCCAATATTCGCTTGTTTTAATGCTGGTGCATCGTTCACTCCATCACCGGTCACTCCCACGACATTGCCTCGACTTTGAAGTTCAGTTACCTAAAATCTTTCGTTATAACAATGTTTGTATATAAACTTTTAAAAGAAAAAATACTTACAATTTTCAATTTTTGTTCTGGTGTCGTTCTAGAAAAAACTATTTCCGAATAATTTGCAATGGCGTCCCAGTGTTTAGAAGTCAAATTTGCATTGAAAAGGTCTTTTCCGGTTAAACTAAGTGAATTGACATTCAATTGATAATCATCCTCTTCAGAATCTAAATTTCGAAGAAACGTAGACGTCTCACCAATGTCTTCCTTTTTAATGATATTATTAATGTCATCCACTTTATCAGTGGTTAGAATGCCACACTGCCTGGCTATTGTTTCCGCCGTCAAGGCATAATCACCTGTAACCATGAAAACTCTGACTCCTGCCTTACGACATTTTTTGACAACTTCAGGAATTTCTGCACGAGGCGGATCTAATATTTGATGACGATTTATATTAAAATTAAGAGATTTCTATATTTATGCAAGAAAAAAAAAATTCTCACCGATAATTCCCACCAAACCAATAATACATAAATCCTTATTAAATGATAAGGCTAAATCTGTCATTTCGACATCATTTTTAGTATTCCCAGGGAATATGTGTGATGGAATAATTCTTTTGGATAACAAAAGTACACGCTGACCCTTCCTTGACCATGAATCCTGAATAACCTCAAATAGATTTCTACTTTCATGATCAAGCGGCTTTTCACTACCATCTGGATGAAGATAAAAAGAACATCTTTCCAACAAAACTTCAGGAGCACCTTTGCAAAAATATATAAGTTCTGATGTTCCTAGAACGTTGTCGACATTTCCGTTGCTGGAGTGAATGGTAATTACATATTTATTTTTAGAATTAAATGGAACCTGAAAGATTGTTTTAAACTCGAGGCGATCAGCCGCAGTTGATTCTTTTATTTAAATTTTAAAATTTTAACGTTAACATTTTGTAGTAAATTTTGAAGAAATGCTTCTCTCTCTCTCTGCCTTTTCAATTTAAGTAACATACCTCTCAAATCTTCGGCGAAACGGAGTAGACTAGAATCCGTAGCATCTCCATTTATAACTCTTTCATATACTGGGAGTGTCATTGAGGCAGCGTCAAATGTCGCAGCATTACATAAACCAGCAGCTAATTGTAGAGTTCTAACTGCCTTTTTTTCCGGATGGTCAGTTCTCAATATATCTTTGCATTCCTGGGGTTTCATCTCCTTGGTGACAAAACTCACGTTATTAATAAACATTTTGTTCTCTGTTAATGTACCAGTTTTATCCTAGCATCAGTATATATAATATTGGTTATTAATAAGTTTAAAGGTAAAAATAGAAAAAAAAGTAAATTATATTTACCGAGCAAATAATAGAGACACACCCAAGGGTCTCTACGACAGGAAGGGTTTTACATAATATTTTTTGGCGGTATGAGCGCTTGGCGATCAATGTTAGACA
>CAJVPP010002616.1:0-14137 GCA_910592005.1 Funneliformis mosseae
TCTCTTAAAATCTTTACTATAGCCTTATAGCAAAGTTGAGGTCTAGGACATAGAGTTCGTTATAACAAGAGTTGACTATATGCAATTTCACTAATACACGTTCTGTATCACAGATATTTACCTCAACCTTAAAAAGATCAACTTACCAATATATTTACTAAATATGATAAGATAGTTACCATACAGATGTTTACCAGAGACTTTTGATAACAAACTTACATCACTTATGAAGATCCTAAAAGTGTCAATCTTTTTTATACTTAATAATTATATTTATCTACAATGACTGTATCTGGATTTATTCAGCTAGTTTAATATCAGAACAGGTTCAATAACATAACCAATTCAGAATAAGACTTACTAATCTACCCTTTAACACTTTAGCTAGAGATCTATAAGATATCACTCTAGCTACTAAAGTAAAAGTTCTTTATATTTATATTCAAATACTTATAAACTGCGACCATTTGAAGTTTTTTATTTTAAAATAGAAGTAGACCTTAATAATACGATTAAACAGGTATTTACATTCAGTGATAATAAATTTTAATAATACTCTGCTGACGTTAAATGTTGTTACAATGCGGTTCTTCTGAACATATTATTATAAAATGTCTTCAAATTATTCTACCTGCAAACATTGATCCTATCAATCAACCTAAAATTATGATCTACAAGCTTCCCTTTATACAAAAACTATACAACTATTTTAAATTAACAGGATCTAGATCCTTAATCATGAGAAATAATAACTATCAACATATCAATAATCAGTTCACATTTTTTAAAAATGGAAAAAACCTGCAGAAGATAAAGAAAAGGTTAAGAATAATAGTCCTGTAGATTTAATGATTGATAACTCAATTTATAACCCTTACAATAATAATACAATTAATAACAAGTTAGATAAAATCCTTAGTATACTTACAGGTATGCAAAAGGCTATATCTGATCTAGAAATTTGTATTGCTAAACTAGAAAAGATCCAATCATCAATTTAAGTCTTCCCCTTTCTTAATCCTTAAGTATCACAAATAACATTTCCATTTCTCAGCATACTATGTCAAATTCTATCTCGCAAAAAAGTGTTAGAATTGTCAAATTTTTTTCAGATAAAAATTATATTAAATTACCTTTTCCTATTAATCCCAAAATCTAAGTAATCATTGAAGAACAAGCCTCCATTATTGCTGAATAACAAAAGCAGTTATAAATCATTAATACTTAAATACTCAAAGTAATAGCACAGTTGCAAAAATCATCTGGTTCCTCTTTCCAATAATCATTACCCATTACCTTATTCCTAATCATGATTAATAACAATACACATATCTTTAAAATAAATAATAACAACAACAATAATGAACAACCTAACAATAATTCTAATAATTCAAAAGGTATACCCATTATATCTTTCACTACTTATAACATTAATTCCTTTCAATGTTCAATTAAAAACTAATTTATTAACGATACATTTATAGATTTTAATACAGATTTCGTATGCACATGACCCTAATTATACTTCTTTTTAGAGCAATCGCTTCAACTCACATACTGGAGTTAGCATTCTCATCAAAAAATCTTAGGCTATTTATATTCAAAAAACTTATTTAGATAATGATCAATTTATCTATATAAACTTGTCATATTAAACTCCATATATTTTGCATCTATTTACATGCTTCAATTGAATCTAATATTAAATAGAACAGTTAAAACTGCATAAGACAATCATCAAATATATTAAAGATAGCCTTAGATTTTAGGACTATTATCTTAAGTGATTTCAACGTGAATCTTGACACTTATTGGTCACATGTTAATAATAAAAAAACTCATTATTAGTAAATAGATTTCTATAAATAACTATTCATCATAAACTTCCTTGACCTTTATGACATATGTCATAATATATCTTAATTTACATGCTATTCAAACTCATACAATTCAAGAATTAATACTATTTTTACCTTGCCTAATTTCACTTTTGAATTCCTTTACTCTTATTTAGATATATCTGCATTTTACTCATTTAAATATAAGATCATCTTCGCTGCATTTACCAATTATTAAAAGTAGTCAAATACTAAATCTCATTCATTGCAGAACAAATAACATATCTCTAATTTAAAAACTATGAATCTGTTCAAATAGACTAAATTCTCTGCATATACTGGGTTTCATTATAGATGCCATAATCTTGATCGCCTTTTAAATCTTTTTACTAATAGAAGTAATATAAATACTCTATAAACTGAAATCAAAACTACCATCCTGATCACCAATCATAGTATTACAGTAGCAGTCATAAGTATTTGACTGTCTCTAATTCTATTTACAAGTAAGTAAATTCAAAATTTTTTTTTTATTTAAAAATACATAATCAACTAACTAAAATTAATACATTGTATAATTACCATCTGACCTATAAGTACAGCTATACATCTTTTTATACTAGCTACCAAATTCACGGTAAGTACAGATGATAATCAGTTCCATTTTTTATAAGTTCCTCCTTTAACCCTCTAATTGATTAAATTTTTTTTATATAAATTTTTATTAACCTCTAAACATTTTCTATAGGGTTTTGGTTTAGAGATATTAATGGCCAAGAAAGTACCTCAATACTATTTTCTTTCTTCTATTTTTCACGATTTTTGATCAATGTTTTGGATTATTATCTTCTTACAAGATTCAATCTATGTTACCTTCACCAAAAAGTTTAGAGGTGGAAGTTGAAAGACTCTGCTTATAAATAGTACACATAAATTCAACATTAAGATTCCTTTGAAAGCAAAATAACATACTAAATCCAGAAGCAGAAAAACATTTTCAAACATAAACTTTTGGTGAATGCTTAACAGAACAAAACACTTTTTTTTTACCAGAAAATTTCCAAACCTTTCTTTTGATATATATAATTGAAATGTACTCTCATTCATAAAAAAATTCAATTCTAATCAAAATTCTTATGTTTTTTTGCCTATTGCAACCTTTTCTTTTAATAGTTTTCTTTAAGCAAAGGGTTAGAATTTCATTACTAAACTTTCCTTCAGACTTACGAAGACGTCACCTTACTATTCTACACTAAACTTAACATCTCTTTCTTCTATTTTTTCTTATATTTGAATGGCTGTTATATTATATTCTTTTTTTGCTATCTTTATAATCTTGTTATCTTATTTTGTAATAGTTATACAAGGTCATCCCGATTTTTCTGAAGTATTTAGATCCAATTTTATGATATCTTTTAACCTAATAAATAGCTGTAAACTTATTACAATGTACCTGTTTAACAATAAATTCAAAATTAAATTTTAGACCAGTTAGATGCTTGCATAAAAGACAATTTTATAACGTTTTTCTAAAAAAAACTCCATTTTTCAAGTAAAAGTTTGATGATCATTTGAATTTTTTTTGTATCATTGATACTTATAAATTTATCAGTGATTATGTATTATGTTACATTATATTTCTGAAAAATTTAAGGGGTAGTTATATAATAATTTTGGATGATCTTAGGCAATCAGATACTTATGATCACTATTGTATACCTTAAGTTTGAATTTTATCACAAAAATATAATAAATAACCTTTTAATCAACTTGCATTCCTCATGGCTGCCTAAAAAGTTAACTTATTTCTACTCAGTTTCAAGGATTTAAGGATGTAATTGAATTGCTAGCCTAACTTTCAAGAGTAGCCTACTATCAAGAATATAATGGAAAATTTGTTTATCACATCAAAACTCCCAGCATGTTCATTTTCCTTCTCTTTATGCGTAGATAATATCATTGATATCAAAATAAAGATTAAAGACCTCAACAAGGTTTTAATAGCATTAACTAAGGTCAATGTACAGAAACTAAAAGAATCTGCTATCAAATTCTTTATAGATAAATATTGTGATAACCTACAAAATGATCCCTCTAAAATGATTGACTCTATCCTGAATAGGAATAAATATTCTATAATGCTTGATCAACTACTTATTATAGATAAGAATACAAGAAAAAAATGATTCACTATTAAATCAGAAGAAATTAAGAAAGTCATACTTAATCACTTTTAAAATTTTGCTATCTCTATAACCTCGGTACCCCCATGTTTTCCAGATGGTCTGATTAATATAAACCTAAAGACTATATAAATGACCAGTACTATTCTAATCTTATACAACTTTCCATCTATGATGAATGGTTAGCAGTTTTTAAAACACTTCCTAACAACAAAGCTGCTGGTCCTTCTAAGATCACTAACGAAATGATTACCCATTTAGGAGCTAAACTTCAATAACTTCTTTGAAAACTTATCTGTATATACTTCTCAATAGATGACATTCCTAACTAGAGTTCTAGACAAGTCAATTTAACTCACAAATCAGATAAGCTGAGTCGAATTTAAATCAAGTCAAGTTTATGTTTTTTTAACTTGATGATTTGTGAGTCAAGCCAAATTTAAGTCGAGTTAAATATTTAACTTGACTTGATTTAAACTCGACTTGATTCGAGTTGATTTGAATTAACTTAAATAATAAAAAAATCGTTCAAGAAGAATGATAAGAAATCGTTTGACTTAAATAATTTTTTTTATTGTTCAAGAAGAACGATGATAAATCGTTCAACTTGAATGATTTTTTTATCATTTAAAAAGAACGATGACGAATCATTTGACTTGAATGATTTTTTATCATTCAAGAAGAATGATGATGAATTGTTCGACGAATGATTTTTTTATCATTCAAAAAGAACGATGATGAATCGTTTAACTTAAATGATTTTTTATCATTTAAGAAGAATAATGACAAATCATTCGACTTGAATGATTTTTTTATTGTTTAAGAAGAATGATGATAAATCGTTTGACTTGAATGATTTTTTTTATCATTCAAGAAGAATGATAACAAATCATTCAACTTAAATGATTTTTTTTATCGTTCAAAAAGAACAATGACAAATTGTTCGACTTGAATAATTTTTTTTATTGTTTAAGAAGAACAATGATAAATTATTTGACTTGAATGATTTTTTATTGTTCAAGAAGAATGATGACGAATCGTTCAACTTGAATGATTTTTTTTATCATTTAAGAAGAATGATTACGAATTGTTTGACTTAAACGATAATGAATCATTTGCTCTCTCTTTCTGATCTTTTTATTTTTTTTTATTATTTTTTTTAAAATTAAATTGAGTTAAAATCAAGTTGAGTCAAATTGAGTCAAGTTTAAAATTTATATAACTCGAATCAAATCAAATTAAAAGATTTTATAAAATAAATTTGACTTGACTTAACTCGAAAAAAGAGAGTTGAATAAAATTGATCTTTAAACTTGACTTGACTTGACTCATTCAGAACTCTATTCCTAACGAGTGAAAAATTGCATACATTTATCCTATTTCTAAGCCCATAGAATAGGAATGTAATATAACCAAAACCAGACCTATCACTCTGCTAAAGACTGCTTGTAAAGGTCTTATTAAAATTATTATTAATAGACTCTTATGCATATTAGCTAATCACAACTTTTTCAAAAGAGAAAACTTCGCTGGTCTACCAAGAAGTTCAACTGAATTTCTCATAAAAATTGTCAATATATTACTAAAGGATGTTATCAAAAATAATAAAAAAATTTGAATCTTATTTCAAAACTTCTCTAAAGCGTATGATCGAGTTAATTTATCCTATCTTCACCTTACCTTTAATAGAATTAAAGTTCCTAAACTGGTAACTGATCTTATCATTAATCTTTTTACTTCAAGAAAAAATGCTGTATTCACTGTACATGAAACCTTAGACTTATATAATATCTAAATAAGAATTGATCAAGGGAAATTATCTCTTTCCTGATGTAATATATTTACCTAGATTCTTTATTTGTGAAGTAAGAGCTTTACATAAAGGTTACATAATTGAACATACTTGGATTTCTGATATCACTATAATGATCACCAAATCAATGTCAGTCTCTGTTTCTTCATTAGCATTCATAGATAATATGAATTAGATCACTAGTTCAAATAAGACCTTGAAGATATCTTACAAGTTGCTGATGAATTTTACAATCTTATAAGATCTGCACTTAACAAAAATAAATCTAAACTGCTGATAATCTTTCAAGCTGACACACTATCCATTCTTGTCAAATTTAGTTCAACTATAATATTACACTTAAAAAAGTATTAATACATTTCTTAGGCATGTGAATTAACAGTCAAAGATTACAATCCTTTGTTAAAAAACAACTAATATTCAAACTGAACTATTTTATTGTCTCTATGAAATACAAACCGTTAATAGATAAATAACTTTTATACATTATTAATATAGTTTTATATCTTCTACTAGAATATTATATGCAATTAATATTCCTTTCAAAATATGATTGTCTCAAGATTTTTGTTCCTGTCTATTTACTTTTCAAACATAAAAATAAATTCACTCTTACCTTTTCTAATACCCTATTAAATTTCAAATAATTTTATAATTTAAATAACCTTTAGTCACTTCAAATTAAATCTCTTTTAACCACTTTTATTTACCAATTTAATAATTTTTCCCTTTATAAGAATATTTCTTTAATTTTACTTTTTTAATTACAATTACATAATGTTTTTGCTACATCTCTTTTAAATTATTGACCACATTCCTTTAATAAACTTTTCTATAAAAATTTAATCAGTACCTTTCTTTCACTCATCAATTCTACATTTTCAAAACTCTACTTCAACATATTTCTTTTCTTATGAATAGAATTGCAGGAGGTACTTAACTTATCTTCAAAATCCTTTCTAACAATCTCCTAATCAAATATAATAGAATCTTCACTAACCATAATTTATATATTTAGATCAACTAATTTCTTTTTTAGACTATTACTTAATTATTGTATTTAAGTTTTTTCTCAGGGATTTTGACTATCACACAAAAAGATTTAGTTTGTCTGATTTCTTTTTAGGCTAGATAATCTTGTATTAGATAATCATATATATAAAACACTTAAACTTGAATATAGACTAGCTTTTCCTTACCATGTTACAAGTTTATCTCTCATGTACCTACCTTAAATGACCAAAAGAAAGAAATAGTATCATCATAGATTCCAATACTCAATGGCCTTACCTTTGAAAAAATTATAGTTGATGTTTCACATAGTAACCATCTCATTTACCAATATTTTACTTATTTGAACAATAACAACAATATCTGTCAGCTCATTAAATGCACTAGATGTTTACTCAATATACAAACTGCTAAATCTGAATGTTACATTATTAGTATCCTTTAAGAAGTTACCTTCAAAGTCCAAATGGTGCTCAAACAATTTTATACGTTAAAAAACTAACTTAGATAATCATTTATAGAGATTACTTGTATTACTCAAATGATCTTTTTTGGCATACAAATTAATCGCATTCTATTAAAGCTACTCTTTAATAATATTATTGACCTAATCATTGAACCATTAATGTATTCAGTAATGCTCAAACATATCCAATCTGCCCTCAATAATGTTTCATCAATACAAATTTACACAGATGGTTCTTTAATAAGACCTCAAATAGATAGTTATAAAATGGGACTAGGCTGAATATATATAGACTCAGCAAACAATCTCTATCCTTTCAAAGCTTCATTTACCAACTGCCTTCTTCAATACAAGCTGAAATATACGCCTTCTCACAGCTTTCATTGTATCTCCTAATAAAGCAGTTGTTGATGTTTATTTAGATAGTCAGGCTACTATTTACAGATTTAATAAATATGTGTTTTTTAACCAGTTATTACTAAGAAAGTTCAAAAAAATCTCTAATTATACAACCTGAAAGCTTATCAGATATATAATTGATTATCTTATCTTCACGTCTAACCTCATAAAATTAGAGCACAACAAAAATCTATTATAACAAAATAGCAAATAAATTAGCAAAAGAAGGGTATCATTTATCTTCTCTATCTTTAGCTCTCAATAATATTCCTTTATCTAAACTATCATTTTATTTTAACAATATTCCTATTAAAGTATCTATCTGAGGTTTCTTCAAACAACTCTTTGCTGTAGAGGTATGCTTCAAATCTGATCAATTCAGATATCCGATCATCCATCTGAAATTTAATCAGATTCAGATTGATCTATTTGTATTATAGGATTGACCAGATAGAAACCAGATTTTCTGATTGATCTGATGACATGTATCAAAATACGAAATCTCTAATCATTATCATTTTTGAAAACTGGGTTATATAGGTTATATAAAGTGCCAAGACTGCAAAAATTAAAAAAAAGAAACAATTTTTTTGTGAAATGACAATTACTAAAAAAGGAAATAATCAGTATTATAATTGCACGAAGCGTTAGAAATACAGAAATTTAAAAATAAAAAAAATTATTTTTGTGGAATAGCTATCATTAGAAAAGGAAAGTGATCAATATACCCGCGCGCATAAAAATTAAAAATCATGTGATTTTTTGTAATTTTCATAATTCTGCTTAAAATTTATAATTCATAATTTTTATAATTCCGCTTAAAATTTATAATTTCAGCCAAAATTATGAAAATTGATCGGATAATACTGAATAATTTGAATTAATAGAAATCTGGATAATCTGAAATTTGATCAGATTAGATGACGGATTGATCAGATTTCACTGGAGCTAACCTTTACTTTGCTGCACAAACTTTTAAAAATTTTTTGAATCTAAATAGAAACTGTAATTTCAGAATCTTCACTAGAAACAAGTTTATTAATTGATTTACCATTTGATCTTTAATGTCAATAGATATACCCCTCTAGTCACATCTTTTTGCTTTTAGCAAACTTAAATCATTTATCATTAAAACTTTTCTGATGAGCTGCCTTCACTATCATGTCTCTTCCTACTGCATCTTGATTTATATAAACACTGGTACTGTGTAAGTTGCAATATTGTTTCTGAGACTTCTATATATGTCTTGATATATACTGCTTATTCTACTAGAATATTGAAAACAATTAAAGCCACTAAAGATGACCTTGTAGATCATGTTTATAATTCAAATAGCGTCAGATTCACAACATACTATAAGAAACTTTATGATACATTAGACAGCATTTTTGAGTTACCTTTAGTCTACTCTAATGGATATATAAACATCATTTAATCCAGAATTCCATCATCTTTAGTGGATATTATTTACAAAATTAACAGAAATAGAGATCAGTCTTTTTATCATATTTCACTCACTACTAATTTTTCATTAACATTTGTTTGATGACATTTGAAAATACTATTGTAATTTATTAATTGCTAAAGAGCGATCATTGAGTATCACTAAATAAGACAAGCTTAAACGAGATGCCAGTTCATCCTTACCACATAAACAGATATTAAGCCACTCTTATATTTGAGAAGTTTAGATACATCTGGCAAACAAATTTAGCTACGCATTCTCAGATTTTTAGATAGACATTGACTTTTTCTTTTTCTTTCCTTATTGATAATAATCTTCATTAGGTTTATTCTTAGTGAAATTGATGGAAGGGAAGATGATGATAGGTTAATTTAAATGGATTTACAATATAACTATGAGAGATAGTTAGTATAGATTTATTTTTGATTTATTTTATATCTCTTTATATATAAATTTAATAAAATTACTGGCAGTATTACATCATTAAAAAAAAGAAACATTATTTAATCTTGATTATTTGAATCAACATATATATTTAAACAAATTTTAATAACTAATAAATATTTCTTATTTGTAGATCAACCTTTATCTTTATATTGAGTTAGATTTAAAATTTCTTCAGTTAAATTTTTTCTTATATAAAATATGTTATTTACTTAATAAATTATTATAAAAGATTTTTGTAATAACTAGATTTAAAGCTTTTTTACAAAGTCCAATTCTATGTCTAAAGATCTTTTTTTTAAGTCTAAATTTTTAACAAATCTATTATATACTATTTGTTTACAGATAATATTTATCATTTAAAAGATAACAGTTTTTTTACTTTATATTTTAATTAATTAAATTAAATTTTCTTGTATTATATCTATTACTACAAGCTTTTTTTATATTATCAAAAAAATATAAGTTTAATATTAAATTGTGCTATTTTTAATTATAGCATTATAACAAAATAATATCTACAAATAAACTTAACATAAATTAAATAAGATATGTATAATAATGTAAGTATGTATAAGAAATAGACTAGTAGATTTAAAAGAAAATTAAAAAATATTAATCTAATGTTTCTTAATTTCCCTTTTATATCTACTAGTCTATCTTTTATATACTCTATAATATGCATTTTATATTTTTAGTAGTATAAAATTTAATTGAAAATTTCTAATTCAAATGAATTTATTAAAGTATTATGCTTTTAACTTTTCTAAAATTGCTTTTAAAAGTGATTTTAATCTTTCAAGTACATATCATTGCAGTAATATAAATTATTATTAGTATTGACTTTTTGGACTAATGAATTTTTAAACTATTAAATTATTAGATTACTAGACTTAATCCATTCCAATTCTATTATATAAATAATTAGGTTTCTTGTAAAGTTTTTATTTAGAATTTGATCTCTAGCTAAATGAGGTAAATTTGAAATATTTATAATATTAATTTAAGTTTCTGTTATCTGAAAAATTCAGGTTACATCAGTAAAATTATTTTAGTTAAATAATTTTATTATCATTTAAATTTTTAAGTTAAGCTAGCATTATAAATTTGATAAAAATTATATATTCATAATCTATTTGAATTAGAATTAGATTAAATACCTTCATTAAGTCTAAAATCTAATAGTCTATTATTGGAAATTAGACAAGATCCAATACCAATACTAATTATCATTAAGTATTATAACAAATTATAATCAGTTTTTTATACTTTGAAGATTTTTATCCTTTCAAATTTTATTTATAATACTATTAAAATAATTTTTTAAAGTTATATTTATTAAAATTTGAGATATTCATAATTATCTTTTCTGAATCCTTTATCATATTGAATTAAAGTTAATTATTATATTTTAATAAATCAAACTATAAAATAATAAATTCTTATCTTTATTGATGAATTAATATTTTTATTATTCTTTATTCAAATTTTATATAAAAGACTTTTAACTATTTATTTATATTGTAATTCTAGTAAATTTATGTAAGGTATTTTTTGCATAGTTTAACAATATATTTAAAAATAATATTAGAATCTAAGGTAATTCTAGAAAATAGAAAAATTCGTGTCTAAAACTTTAAAACTTAGTTTTTGATCTTGGTCTTAATTAGACCTAATTCTAATTTTTAAGATTAATTTAGATAGTTCCAATTTGGTCTTTATATAAATTTTAATAAATAATATAAATTAAAGTTTAATTTTATAGATTTTTACATATTGTAATTTAATTATAATCATATGAAATATGTATTAATTAGATTTTAGTTAAATATTACATATTATATTTTCTTATTATCAAAATTTTTATATTTTACATTATAAAATTTTTAGCAAAAATGTCTTATTTGAACTATGATTTTGAAGATTTTAAAACAATATACAACAATAAATTTAACAAATATATAAACAATTGACAATTTTATTTTATAATACATTAATCATAAAATTATTAATAATGATTAAATAAAGTACAAGAAATTCAAATATTGTAAATAATTAATTAAAATATTTAGGTATAATATATATTTATAAATTTTAAAGTGTATTATACTATGAGGGATATTTTGGTTTAGAGAAAAAGGATATAATTTAAAATTTTAATAATCTGATAATATTAAATAATTAACAAAAGATATTTTTTTAAAAAAAATAATATATACACATTTATGTAATATTTATTAAAATAGTTATTTATGTTATTTATATTATTTATTTTAATAAAAAAGAAAATACAATCATTTTAATTAGAATCAAAAAACTATATATAAAGGAAATATCTATAAAAATGAGGTTAAGAACATAGAGATCAAAAGCATAGTAATAAAATTAAAGTTTATTTTTGTGTGAAATACATGAAATTCAAGAAGATTTTTTATTTCTAACAAAAATTTTTAAATACAAATCACAATTTTAAAAAAAAAAGTATTGAAAAAATATACATAATCTAACAATAACTATAATTATTAACAAAATAAAAATTATGAAATAATGTCAATTTAAAAATAAAAAATTATAAGTTTTTATAAAAATTTTCAAAATATTTTAATTTTTTAATAAAAATCTATTGGTATTAAAAAGCTTAGAATTAGAAAAATTGAAAAATTCCAATAACTTCTAATCTTAAAGTATAATACTTTTAGAAGTATAATATCTTTAAATATTAAAATAAATATTATATATTAAATAAATATTATTTAACAGTCTAAATTTAATTTTGATTATAGTCTTATATAAATTATAGGACTTTTATAAAAACTAAGTCAATCTTTTTATATATAAGGACCTACAGATTCTAGAACTTTAACTGAACTTTAACTGATCTTTTATACCTTAGATAATTCTGTAGTATAATTTATATTACAAAACTCTTATCATTTATATATTTAACTTCATCTTTTAATATAATTCAATTTCTAAATAAAGCTAATATAATGATTTCTGAATTACCTTCTAATTTTTAACTCAGTTCATATTTTCTACATATTATATTAAATATATATATAATAAAAAGCTATATTTAGTAAATATATACAGTGAAACCTCCATAAGTGCACCCTCTATAAATGCATACTCTATATAAATTCTTTCTAAATACATAGTAGGCTTTTATCCCAACTCATAAGAGCTTTTAATATTTTATTCTCTATAAACACACACCCTTTCTAATTGCACATTCTGCTATTTTTTTATTATGATCCCAAGAAAAATGCACTTATAAAGATGTCACTGTATATCTAATATATTTTAGTTGAATATAATATATATTTATATATTTTTAAACTTCTGAATATTGAGTTATTAAATTTTTTCAATAATTTTCAAAATTTAATATAATATTAAATTAATTAAAACATAAAAATCACCAATAAAAGTATTTCATTTGTTATTAAACTTTTTCTTAATTTTTTTAATCAAATTTTGTTAAATATAAAAAGCATTATATCTTAAAATTAATTTAGAATACTATTTATGTATTACATTTTATATAGTAGAATTTGTATTAGTAAAATTATTGTTAGTTAAAGATCTTCAGTAGCAATGTTTATTTATTCTAAAATCTATTTATAAGTTAATATAGTTTTATTAAAATGATTACTTTGGTTATAATATAACTTTATTGATCAGAATATATTAAATTTAAAGATATCAAATATTTGTTAGTTTTATATATATTATAATTTATGATAATATTATGATATTAATATTACATTCTTTTTGTTCTGATAATATCCAAAAATTATTTAATAATCTATTATCATTATTTTCAAAATTAACTTTAAAATACTATTTGAGATCTTCTATATGTAATTTAATTTAAATATTAGTTTTAAATTTATATATTGAATTATAAAATTCTTAATTATAAATTTCTTGATTTAAATATTTTTCACAATATTCTTTTTAAAATTATAATATTTAAATAATACTCTTAAACATAAAATTGTATTTTTTCTATTATATTATCTAGTATTTTATGCAATAATGATAAAATTCTTAAATAATAATATCATTTTATAATGCATAGTTATATTTATTAATAAATTTATTTATAAAAATAAATTTTGATATTTTTGATATAAAGTATTTACCAAAAATTCACATTTATGCAAATTGATTCTTAATTATAAGTTTATAATTATATCTATATTTTTTTAAAATAAATATATTATCATGATAATATTTATATATTTTTTATATTTAAATATCATTTTAATTTTCAAACCTTATAACTTTTATTTTAAAATCTATTTGAGAAGCATATTTAAATAATGTAAATATTTGTTTACTAAAAATTTCTTTAAATAGATTATTATTAAGTTCATTATAGAATATATCTTCTATATTAATATATAAATCTTCAGATTTATTTTTATAATTTATATCATTATTATATTTAAATTTATTTTATAAAATTATTTATTTAAATAAATAATTTAAAAATATTAATAAAAGAATTAA
>CAJVPP010002617.1:0-14136 GCA_910592005.1 Funneliformis mosseae
ACACCTCTTTCTTCCATTTTTTCTTGTATTTGAATGGTTGTTATATTATGTTCTTTCTCTGCCATCTTTACAATCTTGTTATCTTGTTTCACAGATATTACATAAGGCTGCCTCGGTCTTTCTAAAATACTTAAGTCCCGATTTTTATGATATCTTTTAACCCAATAAATAGCTATAAACTTACTACAACGTACCTGTTTAGCAATAAATCTAAAACTAAACTTTGGACCAGCTGGGTGTTCATGTAAAAAGACAATTTCATATAGTTTCTCTAAAAAAAATCCATTTTTCAAGCGAAAGTTTGATGATCATCTAAATTTTTTTTTTGTATCATTGACACTTATAAATTTATAAGTAATCATGTATTGTGTTACATTATATTTCTGGAAAATTTAAGGGGTAGTTATATAATAATTTTGGATGATCTCAGGTGGTCAGATACTTATAACCGCTACTATAACTATTAATTTTAATAATTTAATATCAGAATTTACTTATCTTATAAAAATTTATTAATATTCTATTAAAAACTTAATTTATAATACTATCATCAATCATAAAAGTATTATATGTAATTTTTTTTTAGAATATTTTATTTTGAAAAATAAAACTATATTATGATTTTAAAGTAAATTGATAAATTAATTATTTTTATTTTTTGTAATTTAAATATTTTAGCTAATTACTCAATTTTTTTTAAATAGAATAAGAGAAAACACATATTCAATGAATATTTTTTGATATTAAAAGAAAAATCTAATAGATGGAATAACTTTGTTATTTGTCAAGAATGTATTCAGATTTTAGGTCAGGAAGAAATTATTAAGCAAAAATTTACTAATACTAAGCGAACATGTGCAAAACATATAAAAAACTATTCTTATTAAACTGAAAAATATACTCATAAAGAAACCCTTTCTATACTTCTAAAAGCAAAGGAATATGAATCAAAAAAATCAAATTGATAATAAATAAATAAAATTAATTATGTTAATGAAGATAAAGTTAAAAAGAATGATCACTCAACTTTCTATATACCGCTATCTAATTTGAATAACTTTTTCTATAAAGTAATGCATTTAAATAGTTTTAGTAGCATTTCTAATATTTTTTCTCTTCAAAGTTATGAACCGCTTAATAATTATACTTATTATAAGTTAAGACTTAAACAAATCAAATTATTTAAAATTTATTATTAAATATTACTGTTATATGTAAGTTTTCCTTTTGCTAGATTGAAAATCTAGCAGTTAAAGAACTTTTCAAATGGATCAATTTAATGTTATTTTTACCAAGTTAAAACTAACTTAGTGTTCAGATTCTCAAAAAGTTGCTAATAAAATTTCAAAAAAAATTCTTAATAATATTATTAATGATAATTTTGGTATTATATTAGCTTTTAATAGTTTGAAGAATATAGCATACCACTATTTACTTCAAAGGACAATATGATTATTTGAAAAGTTGAAGATATTAGTAGAAAAAAGGTATAGGTAATATTATAATAGCTAAAATAAAAAGATCTTTTGAATAACTTTAACAAAAACAAATTAAAATTAATAGATTAATTACTGATTTAGCTTCAGAAAATGCTGCTGTAAGGTATTTTAAATTATTAATAAATTAATATTGTATTTAATAATATTAAATAATTATTTTATATTTATTATATTTAATTTTAGAAAAAATTATGTTTTCAATATTACAATAAATTATTTTATCATATTTTGCACATTAAATAAATTTGTGTATTAAATAATATTTTTAAAGAAACATTAAGTTTAAGTGATATAACTGAACAAGTTATTAGTTTAATCACTTATTTTAATTGATTAAAAGTATAGCTTAAACACCTTCAAAATAAACAATCAGTTATTTATAATAAATATATTATATTGATAACTCTAGTAACTACCTATTAAAATTCACATTATTATTATTTTGCTAGTTTATTAAAAATAAAAGTAGCTTTGCATGTAAGTATAATTTAATATTATATAAATTTATTTCTATTATATAAATTATTTATTAATTTATTTATTTTAATTTATTTTTAGAATCTTGCTAAAAAATTGATAAAAATGTTATATCTGATACTTATAATTTTCTTACTAAAATCTTGAATTATATTTTTGATAATGATTGGTAGATTCAAGTTAAACAAATTGAAACTTTTTTAGTTTCATATTATGCTATACTTAATATTATAATTCACGATACATAAAGTTCTTCATAGATTTGGTAATATAATTATGATGTTAAAAATATTTAATGATCAGGAATTATCTATTAATCTTATTATAAGACTTGAAAAATGATGGAAAGATTGAAAGTAAACCCTTTTATTATTAGCATTCTTATTATATATATTTTATCGTAACTCAAAATTTAATCCTGTAATTTCAAATTTATTATTTTTACATTAACAAAATGGATTTTATATTATTATTATATATGGTTTCAGAAAGAACCAAAAATTTTATTAGTTAAACTTAAAGAATATTAATCAAAAAAATATTTTTATACTAAATCTATTTCTAAATAATTTAAAATAATATTTTAAATTATTGAAATTTTATAAAAGGTTATTCAAAAGAATTATATAGAGTTACTTAATGAATTTTTTAATTATTATATCAATAACATTATTAGAAAGAATATTTTCAACAATGGGATGGTATCATTCTAAAAGAAAAAAATTGTTTAAAAGTATATTAATTATATTTTATATTTTAATTATAAATTAATTATATTATTATTTTTTTTTTTAATATTTAGACAGAAAAAGTATTAGACCTAATACAAATTCATACTAATATATAAAAACAACAATAACTTTAAGAATTAGATTTTCATACAAAAAATATAAAATAACTATAAGTCATTTTCCTATTATTTTTGAATCAAATAATATAGAATTTAATATTAAAAATGATAAAACTTTTATTCTTTTTGATAATAAAAATATAAATAATGATGATAAAATTAATAATAATGAAGATTTTAATAATATATATATACAATCATTGACTTCAATTAATGATTGAAAAAAAATAGTATCAAATTGGTTAAAAATGATTGAAGATGAATTACAAGATCAAGAGAATGAAATAATGGATACTATTGATACATATAATATTTCAGTTGATAATATTAAATAAATACAACATTCTGCTATTGAAGTATAAGCTAAATGGAAATTGAGTGATATTTTTATTGAAAATTTAGAATTGCCAAATTATTTTGAAAATTTTATTGTAGGTGAAAATTAATTAATAAAGATTTAATATTTTATATTAATAATAACGTTTTTTTATATATATATTTTATTTTTTTTAATAATATTTAATAAATAAAATTATATAATAAAACTTAATAAACTAATTTTATTAATTAATAATATTAGTTGGAATTGGACTAAGTCCAATTGTCCAATTGTCCAATTATTTAAATAAATTAATTGGTATTAGTACAATTGGTTCAATTGTTCAATTGTCCAATTAACAACACTAATTATTAAATTATAATAACTTGTTATTAAAGTTAGAAATTTTTTAAGATTAATTGATAATTTAGAAATATATATTCTGTAAATTAAAAGTAATTTATTATACCAGTTTTAAAATATTTAAATTAAAATAGTCTCTGGTGAAATATTCAAATTTAGAGGAATTTTGGCAAAAAGTTCATCTTTCCTTTTAAGTCAAATCGCTTTAGATTATATTTGGTTCCCACTTTGTTCTTGTAGTATAGAACGTAGTTTTTATGTTTATAATAATATTTTGAATGAATATAGAGAAAATCTGAGTCAAGATTCTCTTCGGATGCATAATATTTTATATTTCAATCGCAAATAATAAAATACTATAGAATTATAGCATTATGAATTAATTTTGGCTAAAATTATATAAATCGAAATTTTTAAATAATTCTGTAGATCATTTAGTTCTGTCGCACAGTTAAGAATATCGGCAGAAATTTTTTGATTCACTGAATAAAAAAAATTTCTTCACCATGACTTCTATTAGTGTTAAGAAACTAGTTAAAGATTCTACCATTTTTTTTCTTTGTGATATTCAAGAAAAATTCAGACCTCATATTTATGAATTTACAAGTTTAGTATCAACTGCCAAAAAAATGGTTAATGTATCGAGAATTTTGAAGATTCCTGTGATTGTTTCTGAACAGGTTTGAATTTGAATTTGATTTAACATAATTATATTAATTTAATTAATAATTAACAACTATTTGTCCTAAAAAGAATCCAAAAGGTATTGTAAATTAATACGCAATACGCAAGTATTGCAAATTTTTATGATGTAAAATTAACAAAAAGATAAAATCTTCCCATCAACTAATGGATCACGAATTAAATTATTATTTTTTTCATTTATAGCTCTTGGAAATACTGTTACTGAAATTGATATTAATAATAATGAACATAAACTCATTCATGTCCGTGAAAAAACAAAATTTTCAATGTATACCGAAGAGATAAAAAGTAAGTTGGACGAAATAACTGAAATAACCAAAATAAAACCAAGATCTGTTGTACTTTTTGGAATTGAGGTATGAAAAATCCATCCGATTTACTATCTTATAATGTTAGATAATTTACATATAACTTTTTATTTTCCTAAGGCCCATGTGTGTGTGTTACAAACAGCTTTAGATTTATTGGAGAATGGTTTTGATGTCCATGTGTTGCAAGATGGCATCTCATCTATTCACCTTCCAGAAGTCGATATTGCATTGCAAGTGAGTGATTTTTTGATTTGAATTCCTTCGATTTCTTTGAACTTTCATTTTATTTACCTTTTGTACTTTTTAATAGCGAATGCGTCAAGTAGGAGCAGTAGTCACAACATCAGAATCTGTCCTGTTTCAATTGTTAGTTGACTCCAAAGACAGCAAGTTCAAAGATATTTCTAGTTTGGTGAAAGAATACAAAGAAGCTACTGCAAACAACAAATTGCTTTTTAGATCAAGTATGAAACAATAATAGAATTTTTTTTATTTATTTATTTTCTTTTGGGATTATTTTAATAATTTTTATCCTCATTCATATTAAAAAGGAGCACATTATTAGTCAAATAATGTTGAAACCAATAAATATTTGATCTACATTACCGAATTATAAATAAACCTTATCTATTATCAATTTTCTCTAATAGCCTTTTTAAGCCTCCCGCAGTCCCGCAGTTCATTTTAAGGGATTCCATTTCTAAAATTATTTTCTTTGTGTGTGTCACATGATCATAATATCGTGTGACCTAAGAATTTTTGATAATATATTCGGTAAATATTTCGTAATAGCTGATTACCAATTCCCCCAAAAAAGAGGGATTCGTATTGTATTTCCGACTACAATTCCGAATGGAAAAATAATACGATTTCAATCAGATGATTTACATGCAATTGCCCCAAAGCATTTTTTTTCGTATAGATCAATCACGTACAAACTGTAATACAATCAATACAATTCAAAAAAACTTAATAAATACAGTCAGTTTTACCTTTTTTTTTTCTTTTACTTCAACAACTTGTTAAAATAAATATCATCACCCATCATGGAAAATAAACAACCACTTTTATTTGAGTCATTTTTTAATTCAATTTCACTACCAAAATTAACCTATCATTGGCATGTTATGTTGTTATCTACATTAGGATTTACTTTAGCGGCTGTAATTTCTCGTATAATTTCTCCAATAATTTTTCCAAAAACCTATAAAAATTTATATGGCATCAAAAGGTTTAATTGGGATATACACTTTGTTAGTTCGATTAATTGCTTATTAGTTGTTATATTATCTATACCCATTTTTTGGGATGAGGAATTGATTAATGATAAAGTTTTTGGCTATGATACTTATGCTGGGAATGTTTATGCTATTGCTTGTGGGTGAGTTATTAGTGAAAATTCCTGTAAAGAAAAACTTGTTCAAAATAAAAAAATAATAATTATTATTATTTTTTTATTTATTAGATATTTCCTTTGGGATGCTATGGTGTCTCTTTATCATGTGAAGGAATCCGGGATTGGATTTGTATTACATGGAACGTGCTGTTTTGGTGTCTTCCTGTTTGCTTACGTAAGTATCAAATTAAAAACGAATCCCCTATATGATTTCTAATGGAGACAAACTTTTTTTTATCAAGCGACCATTTTTGAATTATTATGGTGCGGTATTTTTGATGTTTGAAATTTCGACTCCATTTGTAAACATACATTGGTTTATGGTATGTACAGCAGTAAATATTGAAATTAAAAAGAAGAAAAATTTAATTTTTAAAAAAAAATATATATATATATAAATGTGTAATTTTTTTTTTAGGATAAATTGGGAATGACAGGAACGTTACCACAATTAATTAATGGAATATGTTTAATTGTAACGTTCTTCTGTGCAAGGATTATGTTTGGATTTTACATGTCTTATCACACATTCCGTAAGTTTTTTTTTTGGAATTCTCATTTTTTTTTTTAAACCTTTTAGTTGATTATTTTTTTTTTTTCTTCTTTTCACAGGATCGGTTATTGCAGTGATTGACCAAGTACCAACATTTTTATGTGTGATTTATGGAACGTCGAATATTATATTAAATTGTTTAAATGCATTTTGGTTTTTTAAAATAATTGAAGCGATAGTAAAAAGATTTGATAAAACTGGTGAAAAGAAACATAAACATCGTAGTGGTGGTAAAGCTGCAACCACCACCATTAAATCCGACGGAAAAACAAAAAAATCATGATTCATTCATTTTTTTTTCTTTTTTGTTGTTGATTTCTTTGCTATATATTTCTCTATTTGTGCATTTGTATAATATCATGAAATAAATTTGGTTTTTTATTACATATCTCAAATCTTTAAATTAATTAAGTAAAAATGTAAAAGATTATCATCAACCGGCTAAAGATATTAAATGATGATATTATTATGATTAATTGAATTATAACTATTAATATTTTCCATAACCTAATTATATGTCTAATTCTATTATTATAAATAATTAACTCTTTTTCATATCATTCATTTCATTATTATCGTTAATTGTATATGCCATAACTTTATCGTCATCCTCATTACTATGGTTATGAGCTTGAAAATCCGATGTGACATTCATGGCTTCTAATTGTTTTTTAGCAATCATTAATCCAATAGGTAAATTATCGTCATCCTCATATGGATTTTGATATAGTTCTTTGTAACGTTTAGAATCAATGCTTTCTGAATGATCATCAACATCATCAACAACTTGATTATCATTTTCATATTCTCTTACATATTCACTTTCACTAATGTCATCAGAGTATTCATCACTACTAGGATAAATAACACTACCCTCACTATCAAAGTCATCTTCTACTCCTTCTTCACCATAATAATGTCCTTTTTCTTCCAAAGTAATATCTTTAACAATATATCCTTCACTATCCCTCCTAATTTTTCTCTGTGAATATTTAAATTCTCCTCCATTTTGTTGTATTATTATATCGCTACTAGTACTTTTTCTAGTATTTCTTCTCCTCTTCTTGATTTCATTGTCTAACAATGAATCAGTAACAAATATATCATCACCTTCCTTATTATCGTTCCATGGTTTCGCTGAATTTGATAATGGTAAAGTTGGATCTTTTGGTGGCCATATTGTTGGATCTGCAATTTATATTATAAGAATTTTTTTATTAAGAAAAAATTTTTTTTGATTAGTTAGTTAAAGTCTAAAATTTCTTTATTCTTCAAAAGAAAAAAAAATTTATTTGCTTAAACGTCACTTCACCACTCCACAAAACGTTTACAATCTCAAATGAAACATCACGCCTTTTTCTTTCATAAAATTATCTTTTATTATTTAATATTTCTTTGATACAATGTCCAAAACCAAATCATTCTCATCATTATTACCTGCATCTTTAGTTACAGGGTAAGATAATCCAGTTCCATGCATTTTTCGTGGTAAGCACCATAATAATGGATTATTCCCAAGTATTGATTTGATATTTTTATATATTCCTATATCATAAGGAAATACAATCTAAAGATTAAAATAATTATAATAATAATAACAATTTTTTTTAGATTCGAAAAAGAAATTAATAAAGTCCAAAAAAATGATTATTTTTTTTTTGTTAATACCTCCTTGATCTTTCCTCTCCTGACCATTGTTGAAACTTTATCTTTTTCCCAACTTTCAATTGTTGTGGTATTTGATAACATACAATAAAAATGATATAAGCTTAATATACCAACTGAAAATAATACCGGTATAACTGCAATATAATTTAATATTAAAAAGATTGTTTCCGTTGTTGTAGGTTCACTATCAACCTAATTAATTTCAATGCAAAGATTTATTTATTAATAAAGGTAAAGACTAAACTCGAACAAATAAATTATCCCGATATTTACCCTGTAATAAGCCATATCTTGAATGATTTTTGCAGTTCTTCTTATCATTAATATAAAATGAAATGTACATGTTACATCAACCCAAAATACAAATCTGATGAAGTGCCCATGATTATAATGTCCCACACAGTTGTTGGTCCATGGACCTTAATAAAAATTAACAAGATTGGATTATGATTAACTAAATTATCTGACAAATTTCAAATTATAAAAAAAAATCAATTCAACGTTTATAACCTACAATGATGATCCATTTTTAATACACATCTAAAATATATAAATATATATATATTTTTTTTTTTTTAAAAAAAAAAAAAAAATAGAAACAAATCATGAATTAATAATCATCATTTAAAAACGATTGTTTCAACATTTTGCGACTTTACCTTTTACAAGTACGACAGTGATGTGTTCTTGGTGGCTTGAATGCAGCGCATGTCTTACAATATCTTGGAGCGCGTGTCGTTCGCTTTAATTCGACATTTTCTTGATTCTCTTCCGGATACTATATAATAAAAAATTTGTTTCATTAAATGGTTAAAATTTTCAAGTCCCCCTTTAAATTCTTTGATATCCTACCCAGCCTTTAGGTACTCTACCAGGATCTGTAGTACATGTTAGATAATAATTCCAAAAAATCATTATCACACAAACATTAAATGGTATTAGTACTTTTAAACAATCTACATTTAATCCTCCTAAATGATCCCAAAATATAAAAATTTGAGAGGTATATGCTAGGAAACTTATTAAAAACGTTACTCCTATTATAAACAATCGACCTAAATCTATCATTTTTTACAACTAATAATTAAATTAAGTCGAATAGAATAAATATAAAAAAATTTTTTTTTTTAAAAAAAAAAATGATGGTATTTATTATTCCGACCCGATCAACATTTAATACAAAAATTTGGGCTTTACCAAATTTAGAAAAAGTTAATAAAATCCTTAAAAAGAATTCTAATTTTAGAAAAATTAGATATTGAATAAATCTAAATATAATACTTCTTTTTAAATTAAATTAAATAAAAAAAGTATATATATTTTTTTTTATATTTTTTATATATGATTTTATCATAAATATTTATATATTTATTTAAATTTATATATTACTGATTTATATATTATATTATTAATAATTTATAATTTATAATTTAATAAACTTAAAAAAAAAAATATTATTATAAAATATTTTATACTTTATTTAAATATCTTTTAATATATTTAAAAATAAAATAATTATTATAATTACAAAAGCTATTTATATATTTTAATATATCTTATATAATTTAAAAATAATAATTAATTTTTATTTATATATAATAATAAACTTTTAAATTAAAAATTAATTATTTAAAATTTAAATTTATAAAATAAAATTTTTTATATAATTATCAAATTAATAATTATAATTAAAATTTTTATAAATAAAATAAATAAATTAATAAAAATTTGTTATTTATTTTTTAATAAATCTTATATTAATTTATAAAAAGTATTAAAGTTATAATATATAGTTAAATTTATCTAATATTATATTATTTATAATTACATTATTGAAAAATTTTTATAATTAATAGTTATATTAAAATAAGTTATAATTAAATTAATAAAAATATTGTATATTATAAAATAATAAAATCTTATATTTTTAAACAATTATACAATTAACTCTTGTTATAACGAATTCTATATCCTAGATCTTAACTTTACTATAAGATTATAATGAAGATTTTAAGAGATTTAATTAGTTAATTTGCTATAACAAGAGTATTTTTATTATATTTGTTCAAAAAATTTATTATATCAAAAGTTCGCTATATTAAAAGTTGACTGTGTAATTAAAATAGTAATTATATATGTTTAATAATAGGTTAGTTCATATCTAATCAATTGGTATTTTTAGTTAGACTACATAAAATTTTAGCCAATAAATTTAATTTATGTATAGTTAAAAACTGATCTTTATAATCAATCAAAAAGATAGTTTTTTGATTTCAAAAAATAATCTGGTTAAAATTGAATAATATAATTTAAAAATAGAGAATATATAATGTAATATATAATATAATATGTCTTATTTTTTTTAACTTCTTTTTACCAATAGATTTTTTAAAAAAAATATTCAAAAAAGTTTTTCTAAAAAAATATTCTGTTATATAAATCTAACAGAGAGATTTGTACTTCTTCTTCTCTCTTTAAATAATATAATTTAGCTTTTTTTAAATTTTTTTATCAAAATCTTTTACCAAAATTATTACAATCAAATTTCAGAAAAGTATTTTAGAATATGAGTTTTTAATTAAGAAAAGAAAATTTCTAAAAAAAAAACTTTAAAGAAATATTAAAAGTAAGTATTTTATTAAATTATTTTATTAAATTATAAAGTATTATTTTTTATATTAATTAATTTTTAATTAATTCAAAGGTTACAGAAATTTCTAATAAAAGAAAATCAACTAAATGTTAATTAGATTTAGATAAATCTAATTAATAACTTGAATAATAATTGATAATATTATGAAGTTAACCTCTTAAATTAATATATTACAGATAATTTTAATAAATATAAAAAATGTAATAAATCAAAGATATTTAATGAAATTTTAGCAAAAATATTGAAAAATAAGAAATTTAATGCTATTAAAAATAAATTGATAAAAAAGATTAAAACTTATAATAAAATTAAAAAACACAATAAAAAATCTAGCATAAAGAGAAAAATTAAAAATAGTATAAAAAAATAGACAATATGTTTAATACTAGTAAAAATATAGCTTCTTTTTTATAGCAAATAAAAATATTATTGAAAATGAAGAATTAATAATTAATAAATCTAAACTTTATAAAAAACAAAAGAAAAGTAATGTAAATTATATTATAATTGCTATTATTACTAGTAAAACTAAAAAAAAATATAAAAAAGAATTGAATTAGAAAGAGAAAAAAATAAAAAAAAAGTCATATTATTGAAATAAGCAAATTAGAGATGAAAAAGTAAAAATGAAAATTTGAAAAGAAGAAAATAAAATGAAATTTGATTTAAAATTGAAAGAAATATAATATAAAAAAAATTTAAACTAAATTTGTTTTTTTTATAATTATTATGTAATGTTTATTATATAATGTTTAATACTTATAATAAAATATTTTGCGTAATATTTATTGATGTTTATAATAAAAACTTATAAAATATTTTTATAACATTTATTGATCATATAAAATATATAAAATATTTGCATTTTTATAAAATAAAAAACAATTTATTAATAAATTATTTTTATATATTACAAAACAAATTATTATTTAATTTATTGAATAATTTGATTTATTATTTACAATCTTAATATAATTATAATAAAAATCTTTCTAATATTTAAACTTTTTAAAAAAATAAATCTATTCTTAAATCTACTAAAAGCATTTTCAATTACTACTTTATATAAGAAATGAATTATATTAAATTGAATATGTGAAAGAATTTGAGAATTTGTAAAAAGGTTAATTAAAAAGTAAATAAAGGATATTTTGAATCTTTAAATAAATTTTTTCTCTTTTGATAATTTTAGAAATATTTAAAAAAAAATATAAATTCTCTATACTTTAATATTATGAATTGAATCAGGTTATCTAATTTTATAATTTATAAATATATCCTTATAATCTATAATTCCAATTATATAGAATATTTTTTTTCTATTTCAATATATTTCAAATTATTTTAATAGAACATTTGTTAATATTACATAACTTCCATTTATTACTCTTATTATTTTGACCATTTTACTAATATTTTTAAATTTTTTATATATATTTTACTTTGCTTTACATACTGATTATTTAACTAAATTTTTTTAATGAAAAAATTGCAGCTATTATTTTTTTAAATATAAATAAATCGTTTCTTTAGTTATACTAAATCTTGAATATATTTTAAAAATATTTTCTTTAAAATTAATCCTTTTTAAAAAAACTATAAATTATAGTTTAACAAAATTTAAGAATTGCTACTTTATTTTGAAAAATTTGATAAGTATATAAAATTGATATAAGTTTTGAAAATTATAAGGTTCTATTTTATTTTTTTTTTTAAACCTAATATCATCATAATTTGATAAAAAAAATTATACCACTCTTTTAATTTTTCTATATAAATTTTCTCTTTAAAATATTATATTTCAAGTAAAGAACTTAATTCAAAAATTATTATTTCATTTTCTTTTTTACTTGAATTATTAAAACTTTCTTAAAAATTAAATACAAATAAAATGTTATTTAATTAGTAATTATACTAATTATAATATATTTATTATCTGAATTTTAATATGTATAATAAAAGTAATCAGTATTTATTATAAATTGATTATAAATCAAATAATTTATTGATTAATATTTATTATTAATATTTAAATATTTAATAATATTGTTAATGTGTAATTTTTGCGAACTACGACAGTTAGACAGAGTGTTCGAGTGATGATTCTTTTAAGTTTACATAGTAATCTAATAGTTGTTTCAGTAAGTTAATAGTTCTTTTATATACCATAAAGTATATTCACACTCAGTTGATTAAGTTTTAAAATATATTAAAAAATATATTCAAACCTATGATGAATGTATGATTTATCCACTATATACTGCTGGTAAGATGAAAACTTATAGTGTAAGGTCAATTAACTGTGTAGTATATAACGTAAAAATAAATAGTGTATTATATACAACACATAGTTTAAATATTAATTATATATATATTAAACATTCAAACTGTGTTGTATATATTATTATAGTGTATATTTTTTTATTTAATACACAATTGCTTTTTAGTATTATAACGCGAAATTTTAAAATTAATTAAAAAATTTTTTTATATAATGCTAAAATTCATACTGAAATATATAAATTCTTTTACAAAGAAAAAATAAAAAGTACTAAGATCTACATATTGTGAAGCAAATAAATGCATAAATCTATTACTAACTTAAGATTGTTTTTGTTATTAATTTATATTTCATAAACACTTTATTTATTAAATTTTCTTTCACATATTTATAGCATTTAACGAATAAATATTTATCAAATTTGATTTTTCAAAATTTAACAAATTCTAACTCATGCTTCTTCTCAAAATTTGATAGTTCCATTAAATAGACTTTAGCCTCTCATTCTCTTAGATCAATTTCACGCTCATTTAAAGCCAGAATCTATTCTTTATATTTAAGTTCACTAATTCTTAAAGTTAACTCATTCTTCTTATTGTCATTTTCAGTATCAGAATTAACTACAATGCTTTTTCTAGGCTTTTTTTTTGCACTTTGTTTATGATTAATAGAAATTTCGTCTTCAGTATCAGAGTTATTTACATTCCCTTTTTTAGATCCTTTCTTACTAGTAGATCGTAATTTACATTTTATAAAAATTGATTTTACCTATGCATTAGCTGTATAAATAATAAATATTTAAATTATTAATATAAAGATAAATATAACATAAAAATAACATCAGTACTACGTATTTTTATAATATTTTAATTTACCTTAACATTTATTAGATAGAATATTACGAGCATTAGACCTTTATCCTATTTTTGAATAGGTATATTGTATTTTTGATGAACACAAATTGCATTGAATCTTTCTCTATCTAATTTTTTTCCTCTATGCATATTAATAAATTAATAAATTTAGAATTTACATAAAAGATTAAAATTTTTTAATATATT
>CAJVPP010002618.1:0-14135 GCA_910592005.1 Funneliformis mosseae
TACAAAATTTCTCTTGTTGATGGATAATGACTGAACGTAAAAGAGAAGCACCAAATTTTTTCAAATTTGCTTTTTTTTTCACCTCTCTTTACACTTTTGATAATTAATTTATTTACAAATTGGCTTTATTTCATCTTCAAATAATCCCAACTCAAAAAGATCATCATAATTATTGATCAATCATTGGTTCTTCTTGCCGGATAAATAATTACCAGGTTTGTTGATGGTTGCCTGAACTTTCTTATCCAATAAAACACAATGTCACCGTGTAAAAACCCTTGAATTTTGATGATATTTAAATTTCTCTTCTAATAGAATTCTATCGATAATTAACCTTTACTTATAAATGTTTTTGAATCATTAAGTTAATACCATAGTCTATTAATAAAAAGAATTTTGAGTAAAATTAATTTTGTGCATTATTTCCTTTAAATTTGTAATAATTTTTCAAATTCGGAAAAGAAAATTCATTTACCTATTAGTATTTCTAATAATTTATACTATACGATATTTTCAACACCTAGAGGAAAGTAGTTAAACGCCCCACCTTACAAATCATAAAATATACAATTAAATCCTTTTCTACTGCTCCTCTCTTCCATTTACTCTCCATTCTAATTATTGTTCAACCAATTTCACAGTTGTACTCTCAAACAGACGTATTCTTAAAATGAAATTTCTTATTTAACATAAAAAACACCATATTAATCACATACCTTTTTCAAAACGAACGAATGTAAACCAACTTTGAGAACTTAATCGAAAATCTTTGGTAGGAGACCCAGTTAAAGCTAGCGTAAGTTGAAATGCGATTGCTTTGAAGGAATCTAATATGTGGCGAGTATATATGCCATAGAAACATATAAATAACGAAAATAAGCTGAATTCATTCCAAAGGTTTTATTTGCTAATACTTTATTTTATTTCGTTAAATTTTTAGTTACGGAGATATATTAGAGTTGAAATAAGAATGACGACATGACTATTGTTGTCAAGTATATATATACATAAATAAGAGTTTGAAAAGAAGTCTACAGAAAAGATTATTTATCTTACAAATATTAACTCGGTAGAAACAAGTTCATCTGTAGTGTTATATAACATCCCAATATATATTATATACTATATAATATATTACCTTATTTATACACACTACAGTTTCTTTATTATAAACTTTATGGTAAAAAGAAGCTCGACTCCTTTCCCAAAAAAAGACTTAACGAGTCATGTAATATTATGAGTTAACTATTTTGAAATTACTGTATATAATTTCACACATAATTCTTAATCTAAAACTATAACGCATTTTAGTTTCCGCGCGCAAAAAAAAATTAAATTTAATTAATCAATCCTCATAAAAATAAATCGAATTGGATCTGCACAATAACTAGTTCACTGCAACTGATGTTCAAAATATTTTCCACATTTATCACATTTATAAACAGGTAGAATGCAAAACCAATGTCGCAATTTACAGAATTTTATAGTAAAGTGTGTGTAGCTAGAACCGTAAAATTTGTCACCAACGAAGCAAGTAAAGAAGAAATTAGCTTGTCAGAGAGTGACATATTTTCTCGTAACTTAGCAACGATGATAGCAAGAGACAGTGAAGTGGTAGCGGTTAACTTGAAAATTTTACCCAGCAAGTGTAGAATTTACATTTCAAAGAACGGTAGATGGCTTGATAGAGATGTTAAATATATCGACGAAATTAAAGGACTCATGAAAAATTTATCTAAAAATGCTCCCATGACATTCGAACAAGCAACTAAAAGAAAGGATGTGTCTGCTTTATTTTTTAATGTATTGGAGTACTGTTCTGTTAAGTTTGGACGTAGATTGGACAAACTTAAAAGGGATATAAAGGATAATAAAGACGAACCACATATTAAATCTTTCTTAGATTTCCTAGAATCTTCTAGGATTAACGTTGATAATCTAGATGAGACTGACGAAGTTACCATGGCTTGTTGCGAGTATTATAAAGACAATAAAAACAACAAAAATTATCCGCAAAGATTCCTAGGACAAATCAAAAAAGTGGGATCCTATTCTGCATCTGTGATGGATATTGTTAATTGTGCACGTAAAGAAAAGTATAAAACATCATTTTCTTGTATAGACTTGCGTTTATTGGATCCTATTCCTGCCAATCAAACCATATTCTCCATGGACTGATATTATCAAAGAGTTTATTCCTGCTCAAAAGAGTTTCGAAGATTTCAAGAAAAATTGTTTAAAAAATAAAGAAACAAGGGAGAGACTAAACGAGATATATGGTGGCACAGTTAGTCAATTGGATCGTAAAACAACTAATCACATATATTTACACGCAAAGTTGAATATATTGACCAATACCGACGTATTAAGCAAGGAACATAATGAATTTATAGCAATATCCAAGAAATGTTGTTACTTATGTGAATCATACATCGAATTTTTATGATCCAAAGGATATAAAATTACCGTTTCTGGGGGACATAAAAAGTTGTATCACAAATGGAAACTTCCAGATGCTTACAGTAGTGAATTCGTGGAAAATGTTCTCTATGACCTTGATCAGATCATAGAGAGCGGAATAGATCAAATAATTGCTAAATCCGATAGTGATGGAGGTAGTGTTGATTCTGATAATCCAAAACGAAATTATGTTTTTATGAAGGAGGCGATTAGAGTTGCAAGACCGGTTAAGGTTAATCCAATCTATGATTCAGATATTCAGTAACGTTGCTTGATTAACAATTTTTTAGTATGAATAAAGGTACATTTTTATCAATAAAACAAAAATTGCTACATTTAAAAGTTAAAAGAAATCTTTACTCTTATGTCAGCGCTAAACTAACAAATCTATTTGAGTGGTGGACGTTCAAAGGGAGGAAACATTTTGATGCCTAACCGATCCTTCCCGCTTCTCAATACCACCTAATGCTAATTTTTTCAATATCTATGCGTCTATCTAATATGCTTCTATAATTTCCGAAGTAAATTAACTATATCTGTTATTGTTTAAACCAATTCCGCCCAAATATTCTGAGATGATAATATTTCAGATCTATTGCAAATTCCAGAGCAAGGTAAAAAATAAACAATATCTCCGATCTCTCTTACCTTTATATTTCGTTTTCTCGATATTTTACATTCACTGTATGCTCTTGGATAGAATTCACTGCCGGACTTTCTAATTTGCGATCCGAATTTCGAAAATTGTCGAGAAAATTTTTATACAAGACTGGAATTATCTTCTGAAAAATGCCAAGAAAAAAAAATGTATTCATTATTACACGCGATAAATAAATACAAGTTTGGGACGTAGCCAAAAAAATACATGAGAAAATTTCTATGCTAAATAAAGCTACCTAAGGACCTATAATAAATATATTTTTTTTCACTGACTTCGAGTATGAGAAGTCGACTACGCCCTATGATCAAAGATTTATTTCTCAGCTTTTCCATGCATTATCACATCATAGGTGCAACCGTGAAGAATCTTCACGATCAAAAATCACGAGTATTCAGTAATCTCAAGTCAAGAAGCCATGAGGCATTTCCTCATCAGTGATTGTTGTGCAATTTGATACACGCGAGGAATAAATACAAAAGTTCGGATCTCTACCCGTGATACATGAAGTTATTACGTTACTACGTCTACCTCCACGAGATTACTCAAAGACTTTATCCTTTCATTCTCCTCTACATTTTTTTATTACCACCATATATTATCCATATTGTCATGCTTTGCCTTGTGTTTGCGAGATAGTGAAGACAATCTGAACGGCGACCATGCAAAGCTTCATCTTTTTTTGGACAGTGGCTTGATCATAATCTACAGCATGGATGACATGTTTGATAATAAAAAATCACGTGCGCGTGAACAATGTTCACGCCGATCATTTTTGCCAAGAAATTTCCGAGGCATTATGTCCCGGAAAATTGTCAAGAAAAATTTTTTAATACATGCGAAAAATAAATACAAAGGTTCGAGACATAGCCTGGGATACATAACGATTTTTTCTATGCTGCCCCTAAGGGACCTGCTAATATACACGATTATTTTTTCGAACGATACCCCTCTATTCATACGCTTGCTTGAAGGTGATTTGTCAACACACGCCCTATCTTTTAACAACCCAACAATCATTCCCAATACCTTCTTCACGCCATTGTAATGCTCGATATTCTTCGGATTTTTTCTCCAGGGCCTTTTTGTTAAATTCGATGGTAAAGGGGGCTCACCTGCTTGAGATATTTCGCCAGGACTATACAAAAAAAAATGACAATCCCTTGCCGTTGTGACTATACCATATAGATAGTCAAAATCATCACTGCCGAAAGCTTCATCCCGGGTTCGTTTCTCTTGTTCGTTTCATATGAGCTTTAGAGTTGTTTGATATTATGTGCAAAGCCCATGGGAACTTTATGCTGTTTATCTTCCGTGATGCAAATAAGATCCTCGGTTTCCTGAGACGAAAAAATCAGTATGAAAGCAGTGTTGCTAAGTTAGTCCATCAAGAAATACACTCCCTACAAAAAGTTTAAGACCACCTATGATTTTTTAAAAAAATCAAATTTTTTTTATCATTAAAGTTTGATATATTGCATTTTTTTTAAGAATCGTTTTAACTAAATTAAGTAAATAATTTGAAAATCATTTTTAAAAAAATTTTATGAATGTAATATTAAAATGATATTTATTTAAAAGTTTAAAGTGAATATAATAAATTAAAAAAAAAAAAACTTTTTAAAAACATAATCCTACTCATAGTTACTATATAGGTAATTTTTTATATTTACCTTTATAAAATTTAATTAAATATTCACTAATATTTAATTAAAAATCACATACCCTTAAAATTACTTTTGTTTTACTTTTCATACTGCTAACCAATTTTTGATAAACCTCTCTAGAACTTTGTAATCATGATCTTTGCATTTTCTTTTTATGATCAGTTATTACATTCAAGTTCATCCCATAAGTTTTTGATAAAATTTAAATCAGAACATTGTTTAAGTTATAGTAAAAAAATTATTTCATTTTCTTCAATAAAAGTTCATATTTGTCTACTTGTATGAATTAATGCATTATTTTACTAAAAAAATACTCCACATTTTCTTCTTCAAATTCTTTTAAAAGGTATTAAATAGTAGTTAAGAAACTCTTCTATATATCTCTTATTATTAATCTGTTCATAAATTCTTACTAAAGAACCCAATCTATATAAAAAACACCTTACATTTTAATTTTACCTTCACCATGCTTTACAATTAAAATAAAATAATTAATATCATATTTTTCTTTTAAGAGATACTAAATATGAATATACATCTAATCATATTAAAATTTTTCTGTTTCTTCTTCTTCAAGCTATTCATCTGTACTACACAATGTAAAAGTAGGGTTAAAAGACCAAAGGTTTGACCCTCTACTGAAACATTAGGTATATGAGCCACAAACGTTAAAAACAATATCAATTTTTCTTATTATATTAGAAAAGCTTCTATCAACTCTAGAATCTTAATTTTGATATTATATTTCTTAATTCTGTATGGGTTCTTCAGCTTCAGAAAGCATATTGATTTTTATTAATATATTAGAAAAGCTTCTAATAACTCTAGAATTTTAATTTCTATATCAACTTTTCAGTTATATTTATTAAATCTAATGAAAATTATTATATCAGGAATTGATTCTGCATGAGTTAGCTCATTAATTAGCATATTAACTACTTAAGTTTAACAAAAATAAGTTTAATAGTCCTTATTATCCTATAAATAAATTTAATAATTTCTTAAATCTAACGAAAATATATATCAAAGCCTATCTCTATACATATTTGCTCAATAAATAACATAATGATTAAATAAATCTAATGAAAAGTTGTCCTAACTTTTTCTTAATCAAGAATGTGTTTAATGCAGATTAGCTTAGTAAAAAGCATATTTTATATAAAAGTCTAATAAAATGTCACTTCTGCAAAAATTCAGAAAAAATCTGCAAAATTATCCTAATTTTTTCTTAGTCAAAAACAGGTTCAGTGTAGGTTAGCTAAAGCTTTGAACAGTTTAGATTAATCTGAAAATTTTCAGTTTAGATCAATTTCAGTTTAGTTTCAGATTGCAAAAAATTCAATCTAAAAATTTTCAGTTCAGTTCAGATTTTTTTCGGATTATAAATCTAATCCAAACTGAAAAAAATCTGAACTGAACCAAAAATTTTGGATTAATCCAAAATTTTAGATCATTTGAAACGATTAAATTTATCATTTCAAACAAACGATAAAAGAATCATTCAATTAGAATGATTAAAATATCATTCCAAATGAATGATAATAGAATCGTTCAATTAGAACGATAAAATTATTGTTTCAAACAAACGATAAGAAAATTGTTCGATTAGAATAATAAGAAAATCGTTCAATTAGAATGATTAAATTATCATTTTTTTAGAATAATAAAAAATTGTTCTTTTGGAACGATAAAAAATCGTTCATTTAGAACGATTGAAGTTATTGTTTCAAATGATCTGAAATTTCGAATTAATCTGAAATTTTCAGTTCAGTTCAGATTTTTACCAGTTTACAGTTCAGTTCAGTTCAGATTTTTACTGATTTACAGTTTGGTTCAGTTTTGGATTGGCCTATAATCTAGACCGAACTGAACTATTCAAAGCATTATTTATAATATACACATCTTCGTATTATTTTACCTAAATCTTTTTTATAAACTTTCTTAAAAATATAATATATATAACATTTAAATAATAATAACCAATTATTATAATAAATAACATTGCATTACCTTTAATTGATCTTTAGAAAATAGAGTAACTTCTGTATATTTAATAACTTTTAGCATTATATATTATGTTTTCAATTCACATTCATTATGCAAATAATTTTGTGGATATATTTTTTTTAGCATTTCGTATAATTCAATAATTATGCTTTTTTGTGCAAACTAAAATTGAAAAAATTGTTGCCAGTTAATATTACTAATTGTTTACTTTCTTAAATTATAATTAAAAATATTATTTAGAAGTATTTTATTATCTTAAAATATAGGTAAACATATAGAAATTTGTTGTTTATTAATAGTATTTTGTGTCATTAGATGTTGTAAATCAAATAGCTGTATTCTATAATATTTTTTATAGATCCTACATTTTCTTATTCTTCTACTAAAGTAAAACTAAAAAAAAATATTAGCTCATTATAATCCTTTTGATATACTAAAATTTCATAATTTTTAAGTCATATTTTTTAAATAAATAAATTTCTTTTCTTTCTATATTCACCAATAAATGATATAGTATAATTTTTTATTATTTTTTTGTTTACAAATACTAATATTTATGATATATATCAAAATATTATTAACTTTAATAGCAAATGCTTAAAAAGAAACATTTTTTAGTAAGGCTTCTAATAATTTATTATTATTTTAACCTAAAATCAATAGACCAAAAAATTTTATCTTTGAATTAGAAAAAATTCGTTAATAAACTTGTTATAGTATAACTTAATACTGTTTTAATATCGTTAAATTTACTTTCAGACTAGTATCTATATTCTAGAAATACCTTACTATTGTCATTTTCTTCTGTTATATACATGTAAAAATGCCTATTTTTTATTCTATAACAGTTTTCTAATCTACACATATAGGATAAAGAAATATATCTTCTTCTGGTTTATTGTCATCTCTCATAATCTACCATTCTCTTAAATTTACTCTATAATGTAATTAGAGTACTATTTGGCTAACAAAAACTAGTTTTACGTTAAAATTAGATTTTTTATTTGTGTTTAGATTAAGAATAGTTAGAGATTCTTAGTATTAATATATTTTATTATTATTATTATCCTCACTAATCATATATAAAATGTGATATTAATCTTTCTTTTTCTTGTAAATTATGAATTAAATAAATACCAATAAAGAAGATTAATTCTTTATTCTGCTAAAATTTATAATTTCAAGGATTTTATTTGTACAAGAACTCTTATTGATAAATAAAATGTTTAAAATTTAATTCAAAAGGTTATTTATTTAAAAATTACTTTTATATAGTAATTTTCAATGGTTATTTATAATAAAATTTCTAAGCTAATTTTCTATTTTATTATAAAATAATTATAATGATTTCTTCATCAATGATTAATGTTCATATTATATTAAAGTAATTATTACCTAATTATTTTATAATAATCCTATAATTAATAATTATATAATTTCATAAAAGTATTCTAATTATTATTCTACTATTGCTATATTTTTCTCTTAGCTTCTTTTCCTTAGAATCTTTTTAGAATATCTGTTTTAAGCTTATATCACTTCATTTTTTTTTATAGATTATTTATTTTAAAACTTATATAATATCTAAGTTGATTATTTTTCAGCCAGTTTTTGATGTTTCATATCATACAAACTTCTTATAGATCATTTTTTTTGTATAACATAATCTCTATTTTTGCAATTTACTTGTATTACATTATATAATAAAACAAATAATAAAAAATAACATTTCTTAAATTATTTTGTCATTTAGTAATCTAATTTAAATGAAATATATATCATTATGATTCTTAAGATTTAACGGGTTTAATGATCTAAAATTATAAAATTTTAATTTGTTAAAATCAAAATAATAATATTTATAATTTTAATTCTAAATTTATATATCTATTCTTTCTTTTATCCAATTGAAATTTAGTATTTAGTCAAGTAATTTTCAATAAGCTTCATATAACTAAATATTATACAAACTTTTATGATATCAGAAAAAATAAGAACTATCTATTAGGTTTTTATATAATCTTTATGCAATTTTAAATCAATACTTTATCTCTTATATCTCCTTTTTTAAGCTTTTTGATACTCTTCTTAATTTGTTCTTAATATCAAATTATATCTACAAAACTTATATATTTTCTTATGTTAAATCCTAATAGGAATCATTATCTTTATTATTGTAGAATTCTTTAACTCAAGTTGATTATGTTCTTAAATTTTTATTTAAAGTTACTAACTATAACTAAGATATTTAAATCTGTCTAACTCTTAATTTTATCAAATTTACATACTAAATTTAACAAATCTATCAAATATAAAGATTTAAATGAAATTACAAATAAATCTAATTAAAGAATTCAGATAATGAATTTAATTATAAATATTATGTAAGGATCACATCAAATTATATAAAAATATGAAGAAATAGAACAATATAAGTTTTAATTGATTCTTTTATTAATATTAAACTCGTATATTATAAATTTAAAAAGGATTAATTTACAATATAAATAAAAAATCTATCTATTTAAATAAAAATTTTTATTATAGCTAACTAATTACTACGCTATAAATTAACTAATTTAACAGATAAAATATAGGTAAAATAAAAATAATAAAATAATAAAATAAGTAATAAAATAATAATAATAATAAATATAAAATATTAAAAATAAATATAAAATTAAATATTTTTAAATTTTATTTAATTCATAAAATTAGAATCATTATCAGTATTTAAAAGATCAATGAAATTATATAAATCTTCTGTATTTTTAGAATTCTCAGAATTTTTTAGTATTTTCAGAATTTTAAATCAAAAGATTATTATATTATATTATTTATGTAATTTTATTATTAATTACTAGTCAATTATTTCATTAAAACTATCAAGTTCAGATAAAGAAAAAGTTAAACTTAAATTGAATTTTATTAATTAACCAGTTAACTTTTCAAATAATATTTTTTAACTTCTATAATAGAAAAAAAATAAATTTTAGATAATTTGGTTAAAGTTCTGAATGATTTGGATTAATGTGAAAATTTTCAGTTAAGATCAACTTCAGTTCAGTTTTAAATTGCAAAAAATTCAATCTGAAAATTTTCAGTTCAGTTCAGATTTTTTTTTAGATTATAAATCTAATCTGAACTGAAAAAATCTGAATTGAACTGAAAATTTCAGATTAATCTGAAATTTTAGATCATTTGAAACGATCCTTTTATTGTTCTTTTAGAATAATAATTTAATTGTTTTAATTGAACAATTTTCTTATCATTTGTTTAGAATGATAACTTCAATTATTCTAATTAAATGATCCTTTTATCATTCTTTTAGAACAATAATTTAATCATTCTAATTAAACGATCCTTTTATCGTTCTTTTTGAATGATAATTTAATTATTACAATCAAATGATTTTCTTATCATTCATTTGGAATGATAACTTTAATTATTCTAATTGAACAATTTTCTTATTGTTCGTTTAAAATAATAACTTTAATTATTCTAAAAGAATGATAAAAAAAAATCATTCCAATTGAACAATCCTTTATTGTTCTTTTAGAACGATAACTTCAATCCTTCCATTCAAACGATTTTCTTATCATTTGTTTGGAATGATAAGAGAAATCACAAAATAATTGTGAAACTCTTAAGAATCATAAATTACTTGCGAAACTCTAAGGGAATCATAAAGTAATTGCAAAACTCTAAAAGAATCAAAAATTACTTGTAAAACTCTAAGAGAAATTACAAAGTAATTGCGAAACTCTAAGAAAATCGCAAATTATTTGTAAAACTCTAAGAGAATTGCAAATTACTTGTAAAACTTTAAGGAAATTATAAAATAATTGCAAAACTCTTTAAAGAATCACACATTAGGTTTTCTTCAAAATTTGAATATATTAAACTGAACTTTCAGATTAATTTGAAATTTTTAGTTTAGTTCAGATTTTTACTAGTTTACAGTTCAGAATATTAGATTTGATAGAAAAAATAGAATTTTTTATTTTTTATTATTTTATTTATTTTTTACATTTTTTAGATTTTTTAAAAAAATATATCATATTTTTATTATTATTTTATTATTTATATTCTATTTTTAATGAAAATTTAATCTATAAAATTTAGTAATATTTTTATTATAATTTTAATTTATATTAGATTTTATTATTAATAAAATTTTAATATTTAATAAATTTAATTAAATAAAAAATGTATTGATTTTACTTATTTGACTAAATTAATACTAAATTTTGATCAATTTTAAGCTGATTTATAATTAGAGTTCTAGACGAGTCAAGTTAACTCACAAGTCAAATAAGCTAAATCAAGTTTAAATCAAGTTGCATTTATATTTTTTGACTTGATAATTTGCGAGTTAAATCAAATTTGAGTCGAGTTAAATATTTAACTTGACTTGATTTAAACTCGACTCAAACTTGATTTGACTTAAGTTAACTTATTAATAAATTAATATTTTAAACTACTAAAATTATACATTATAATAATTAAAATACTTTATAATAGTTGAAATATATTAATAATTAATAATTGAAATTTATTTTATTAATTTAAATTATAAATTTAAATTTTATTAGAAATGCATAAAGTTAATTATTTTTTTATCAATAAGATAATTAAACATTAAAACAGTATAGTTTAGACCTTTATTTTAATGATTTTTTATTGATAAAATATATAAAAAAATAAAAATTATTATAAAATTAATTAAAAAATCTAATTTTTCGTAATATCTGCTTCTTTTTCCATTGCTTTAGTAGTTTTTTCAATTAAAGTAATTGCATTAGTATATCAAATACTACTTTTACTTAAATTAAGTTTAGCTATACCATATATAGCTTGCATTAATAACATTATATTAAATTTGATGTCATTTTAATAGCGATACTATATTCAGAATAAATAAAATACCCTTCTTTACTTATAACAATTTCATAAATAAATCTTATTATAAATTCTGATCTATCTTTATCCTGATATTCAGCAGCTTCATAGTTTTCTGCATAAAATACTACACCTATTTTCTGTTCATTATTTAAATTTACTTTTTACTTAAATGTTTTATATGATAATACTGACCATAGTACATGATCTTCAGCATTTTTATATAACCATTTTTCAAAACTATTTACATTTTTATCATATATTCTTTGAATCTCTAAATCAAGATTTTTATTTTTATATACAATAATCAGTAGTTGATAGATCTAAAAAATTTGCATAAAGATTATGACCAATTAATTTTTCTGAATCAGCATATGTTTTTTGTTCACAATTAATTTTAAGATGTGCATTACAGGTAAGTTTCATTTTAAGCCCAAAATAATTTGCAATATTTTTTTTACAACATTACGAATTACTTTTTTAATAATTTTATCATGACATTTTAACAGAATAGATTGACTTTCATTAATAATAATAAAGTCCTTTTATTTTTCAATATCTTCGCAAGTAACAAATTTATAAAGATATTTTTCAACTAAATCTAATCTATAATTTACATTAAAATCATATAATGTTTTAATAACTTTATCAATTTTTAAGAAAAACTTTTGATTTAATTTTATTAAAAATAAATCTTTACAAAAATCTTTATTTTGATTATTAGTTATACTATATATCAATTAAAAACAGATACAGGATTCTATTAAAATTAATAATAATTAAAATAAATATATAATTAATTAATTTTTTAAAATATAAAAATCTATTGATTCTAATAAACCTAAGTTATCATATACTAAAAGTATATGTGAGAGGAAATATACAATCCAAAGCTATATAGATATAAAATTATATTATAAATCATGTAATTTATAATTTAATTTAATAGTAATTGATCTATATATTCAAAAGTATATTCCTATAATTTAAGAAATTGAATATACTTATTCTTCATATCTCAGCATTGATTTTTCACAAATTAGAGATTTGATAATAAGCCCTTATTCAATTATTTTACTTAAAGGATTAAAGAATTATAATTACTTACTAAATCAATAACTTGGTTGCTAATCAACCATGCTTCAAATCTATCTGAATCCCCAAACAAAACTATATAACATTTATGATTAAATTCATTTAAAATTTTACAAATTTTTTATAATAATTCTTTGAAAAAAGTCATTGTAAAAGTTTGAATAAAAGGAAAATAGATGGTTAGAAAAAATACGATTTGTATATAAAAAAAAAATGAGAAATTTTTTTTAAAAAAAAAATGAAAAAAGAAAATGAATTATATATATAATTAATTATTATTATACTAATTTCAAAAATGAATATATCTGTCAAATAAATACAAATACTTATTAATTCACTCATCACCTCATTTGCCTCTTACAAACTCAAGATCTTCATCATAAAAAATTTTGTTAATGAACTACTAACCTTATCAAAATTATCTATACTACAGCCTGATTTGTATAAACATTGGTGTTGTGTAGGCTGTGATCAGAGTACAGAAACTTCTGCACATCTTTAGACCTATCCTGTTTATACTACAAGACTACAAAATATTATTCAAATAACCAAAGATGATTTAATCTATCATCTCACAGAATTGAATGTCTCTAAACTTATTGAATTCCTTCCAGAATTACTAGACATTCTAAATAATATCCTTACCACCCCTTATCTAGATCAAATGGTTACATTTTTATTATTTAATCTATTATCCTTTTTCTTTAGTAAATATAATTCATTTTCTGCATCTTTCTTTTATTCTTGTGTAACAAATTTTAATTTTTTGAAGCGTAGATTTAGAAGAGCAGTCAAAAGAGCTTTCAAGGAGATAGGTTCAAAATAGTGAATTAATGCCTTATACAAATTCTTTTTTACTTGATCAAAAAGTCCTTGAATTTCAATAGGTATATTAATATTAATTTTAATTTTTTCTTACAATTGAATTTGATCTTCATTTTTTTTTAATTTTGGAATTTCATCAAAAGCATTGCCAGTTTTATTAAGATCAAAATTATTTATAAAGCTAGTTGATAGATAAACCTTCGTTATGATTATTGCAATAGTAGGATTGATACTACTATAAGTACAATATTTACTTCTACCTAAATAATCTGTTGCTTCTGTAAAATAAAAAAGTATTTCTTTTAAATCATGAATTAATAACCATTCATTTTCATTTATTATTATACATCTTAATCTTTTTGCATTCTTATAAGAATCAGAATCAGATTGAAGTTCAAGATAATTAAGTAATCCTTTGATATATTCCTTTAATTTTAAAAGGCAGCACCAAGCTAGATAACTAGAATTCTATTGAGTAGAAACATCAGCAATGATATTAAGATAATTAGCAGTTTTAGAAG
>CAJVPP010002619.1:0-14134 GCA_910592005.1 Funneliformis mosseae
CATAGAAGATCTACATGGCAATAAAATTGACTTTCTATTCTACCAATTAAATCTATCTAAAATTTTACCCGTCACAATGTGACTTCATTATGACTGGTTAATTGCTCCGTTGACAATATATATTTTTTTTTATTCATCACCTCCTTCTGATCTTTTTATTTTTTTTTTATATTTTTTTTACCTTCATGAACCTTTTATTCTTTTAATTTTTTTTTAATTTTTTTAATTCCCCTAATATTTTTACTTTCTTTTTTTATTTTGTTTTCAATTTTTTTTTAATCATTTTTTTTTCCCTTTGTAATCCCTTTAATTTTTTATTATTTTTTAATTTTTTTAATTTTTTTTTAATTATTTTTTTATCCTACTCTCCCTAATATTTTTTTAATTTTTTTAATTTCTCCTCCTGATATATTTTTTTTATCATTTTTTTATTCTTGTGATCCCTTTTATTTTTATAATTTTTTTTTTTTATCATTTTTTTATTCCTAAGATCTATTTTTTTTATAATTTTTTTTTATTGCTATAACTTTCTTTAGTTTTAGAGAATTCTATTAAAATAGATTTCTTCTTATTTAGGAATTTTCTTATTTGGTTATTTTATTTATTTATAATTATCTCTTAAAGTTTCATTCTATACTACCAAGTCAGCTTTTAGTTTTAGAAAATAATAATAAAAAAAAAATAAAAAGTGAGTCAAAAGATACAATTCTCATATTTGTTTAAGTCTGAATTATTAGAGTCAATTCTAATCATTAATAAATAAAAAAATAGGTAAAATAATAAAAAAAGTTACCCAACTTTACTGCATTGTCATAGAAAATCTAAATGATTAATCTACTGATCTAATCAATAAAATCATAAATCAAAAAAATAAAATAAATAAATAATTATTAATCAATAATTATGAATTATTTAATTATTATTAATAATTAACTAAATAAAATAACCAATAATAAGAATAGATAATATATAATATTAGAAAAAAAACTAATTCTATTATACATCTGATTGTACTGCCATAATGAACTGACTAATCTGAATCTTTTTTTTAAAAAAAATATTTAAACAACATTTATTCTTTGAGGTAGATTTCTCCTTTACCTTATTCTTTACCTTATCCTTTACCTTTTAGTATTAATGTTAATATTAGTATCAGTATCAGTGTTAATGCAATGTCAGTGTTAATATTAGTATCAATGTTAGTATTAGTATTAATGTTAGTATTATAGCCAGTCATTAGCATTACACAAATCATCTAAAAAAAAGATTTTTTTGAGAAAAAAGAATTTTTTCATCACTCAAAGGTCAAAAAATTCGATTTATACTAATAATATCACACTAAATTTTTTCTAAATAAATATTAATCCTCCTTTATTATAGTATATTAAAAAAATATATTTAATTTCTAAAAAATTTTTCTTTTATTTAACATGCTACTTCAGTCTTCAAATAAGATGAATATCTTAAAATCTATCCTCTAATTATACAGTCAATTCTTGATATAATGAACTTTTAATATAATGAATTTTTTAAACAAATATAATAAAAATACTCTTATTATAGCAAATTGGTCAATCAAATCTCTTAAAATCTTCACTATAGCCTTATAGCGAAGTTGAGGTCTAGAATATAGAGTTTGTTATAACTAAAGCTCTGAACGGTTCAGATTAATCTGAAGATTTTCAGATTAGTTCAGTTCATATCAGTTTCAGATTGTATAAAAATCAATCCAAAAATTTTCAGTTCAGTTCAGATTTTTTTGGATTATAATTCTAATCTGAACTGAAAAAAAATCTAAACTGAACTGATAATTTCGGATTAATTTGAAAGTTCAGTTCGATTATATGTGAAACTCTTGGAGAATCACAAAATTTGTGAATTCTCTAAGAAGATCGCAAAAATTTAGCGAAACTCTTAAAGAATCACAATTTTTTGCAGTTTCTCTTCGAATTTCGCAAAAAAATTGTGAAAACCTTGAAGAATCGTAATTTTTTGCAATTTCTCTTAGAATTTCACAAAATTATCGTGAAACTCTTGGAGAGTTGCAAAAAATTGCAATTTCTCTTTGAATTTCGTGAACCTCGAAAAGAAATTTGCGATTTTTTGTAATTCTTCTAGAGTTTCGCATATAAATTGCAGATTTCTTATATAATCAAACTGTAATTTTAGATTAATCTGAAAATTCTGGTTTAGTTCAGATTTTTACCAGTCTGCAGTTCGGTTCAAATTTAGATTGGCATTTTTAAATTAATAATCTGAACTGAACTGAACTGAAATTTTTGGTTCAGATACGGATTGGCATCTAATCTAGACCAAACTGAACTATTCAGAGCTTTATTTATAATAAGAGTTAACTGTATCTATTTTTACAATATTTTTTCTTTTTTTAAATGACCACTTCTGCTACTATATATAATTATTTCATCATTTTTTCAACTAATAAATGTGATTTATTGAGTATATTTCTGCTATGAAAATAACTGTTTAACAACTCAATAACTTCTTTTAAAATTCTTTTTCCACCCTCTTTTACTAAATTTTAGTTTTTCGTGTAATAACTATTCACTTTTTAATCAGAATACACAATTTCTATTAAAAGAATTATTCATTTATTAAACTTAATTATAATATTTAATAAATTAATTAAAAATTTCCAATATCAACTGATTATTTTTTTCTAGCTGTTGTAAAGTTATCTCTACTACTTTGAATGAAAGATTTTATTGTTATGTATATATATATTGATTATAAAATTATGAATTAAATAATTCAAAAATATATTTTTTTAAAAAAATCTTAACATTAAATAAAATTTATTAAGTTTTATTATATAAAAAAGCATAAATTACAAAATCTTAATAAAATTTGATATTTTAAAATAGTTTTTATATTTATGAATAATTTAGTTATTCTTCTTATAATATTTTATTTTCAAAAGTATTGAAATTATATTATGAAATTAAAAATAATGACGTATAGCATAGTAAATTTATACAAAAATAATTATATTTTTATAAGTATTTAAGTTAGCTTAATAAACTTAATATTTAAATATTTTCATATTTGCTGAATAATTTATTTAAGTAAATAAAGTTGAATTAGTTTGATCAAATTATAAAAATTTAGTAACAAACATCTGAGAAAATTATTAAAATAAACAAATATAATTTTATAATAATTTGATAAAATTTAAGTAGTTCAATATCTGTTGAATAATTTTACTTATATTTTATTTACTAGTTTAATTTGATTAAAATGCTAAAATTATGTTATTATATTAAATAAATATATATGTAATGCAGTAATTTTATATAAAAGTATCAATATTTAATAAATTTTTTTTAATAATTTTAATAAAAATGAAAAATTATGTTTATTTTTATAAATATTCTTATATACTAAAAATAAACTCAAATAGTATATCAAATAATATATTAAATCAATATAAGATTTAAAGTAAGTTGAAAATAATTAAGAATGTTAATAAATCATCTTTATAAATAATTTTATTTTAGCAAGAAATTTTGAATAATGAAATTTTTGGATTAATCTGAAAGTTTAGTTCATTTAAAATGATTTTATTATTCTAAAAAAATGATAAAAATTATTTAAAAATTATCTTAAAAAATGATAATATCAATTATTTCAAAAGAATAATATTATTATAAAAAGAATGATAAAATATTATTTTAAAAAAATGATAATATTAATTATTTTAATTAAATATATAAGAATTATTCAACTTAAATGATTTAAATTATTATTTCAATTTAACAATATAAGAATTATTTATCTGAAATGATAAAAAAATTATTTTTAGTTAAATAATAAAATCATTATATATTTAGAATGATAAAAATATCATTCAATTAGAATAATAATATCAATTGTTTCAAATGAATAATAAAAGAATCATTTATTTAGAATGATATTATTAATCAAAATAGTTCAAATTAGCTAAAAATTAGATAACTAAATTTAGGTTAATTTTGATATATTTACAGCTGATTTATTATATTTTCTAATCAATATAAACATATACTGATTGATGTTAATTGACTCTAATCAAATATAGCCATTCAGCTTCAATTTAAACTTAAATTCACTATAAATAAGTCTAAATTAATCTTAATTCAGCATTATTTTAAAACTTAAATTCAATCATAAATTAGCTTATAATACCACTAATTAATATTAATTGATTCTAATTAGATAAGCAATTTAACTATAAAATTAGTTACAATTTAGCATCAATTTAGTAATAAATTAGCCTAAAATATTACTAATCAATACCAATTAATTTAATTAAACAAGCAATTTAATATCAATTTAATCAAATAAGTATATAAATTAACATATTTTGTTTATTAAATTTATTAAATATTAATATTTATTAATAATAAAAACCTAATATAAATTTACAAAATAATAATAATATAATATTAAAATAGTTTCTATGAAAATATAATAATAAAATAAATAAAAATATGATCCATTTCTCTTTCAAAATCCTCTAAAATCATCCTATATATAAAATAAATAAATAAAATAATAAAGTATATAATAAATATATGATCTATTTTTCTTGAAATTGTTTAAAAATATAAAAACAATAAATAAAATAATATAAAAAATTGAAAATTTTAATTTAAAATTATTTAAAAAACATAAAAATAATAATAAAATAATAAAAATTGACCTTTTCTTCAAAATCATTTAAAAATGTAAAAAAATAAAATAAAATAATAAAAAATTGATTTTTTCTCCTTGAAATTGCCTAAAAAATATAAAGATAATAATAAAACTAATCCTTTTTTTTCATTAAAATTACTCAAAAATGTAAAATAATAATAAAATAATAAAAAATTAATTTTTTTTCTCAAAATTAACCAAAAAACATATTAAAAAATTATAAAAATTGACCTTTTTCCTCTAAAATTTCCCAAAATTTATTCATCATTATCTATTATAAGATATTCTTTATCTATGAAATGAAATCCCTTCTGACTTATGTATATTCTTTATTTTCAGTCACATATTCAATTATAGCATCTACTTTTAATTTCAGTATTATAAATCATATCAGATTACATTTTATATAACTATTTTAGAGTATTAAATAGATACAACTAGTTATAGTACTATGTAATATTATTATATTTTCATTTTTTTATATTTGAAATAATAATAAAATGTTAGAATTGAGTATTTTTCTAAAAATATATTTTAGCAAAAATAAGAAAATAAGAAAGAATATTAGTGAAATATATTAAATAAATTTGAAAAATACTAAATTAAATTAAGAAAATAATAATTTTCAGCTGATTATCAAGAATAATCATATATAAAGATAACAGTTTTTTAGTGATTTTTATTATTTATTTTACTGATTTTTAGTAAATAATATTAGTGATCACTAAGTATTCAGAATAAAAGTTAATGTTTATATTTTATAATTTGTTTATTATTTTCTTTAAACAAATACTTTATAACCCTTTACTAGTTAAGCTGTTTTCTAATAAATAATAAATAATATTAAATTATTAATTCTATTTATTTACATAATATACTTTATTATTATTATAATTTGCCACTACTTTAAATGACTCTTTCTACTTTTTTTTATTCTTTAAGCTGCTAATATAATTTATAAAGAGATATAGCTAATTTATCAGTTGGTCAACAAAAGGCTAATAATTTGAAGTTAAGAGCTTTTGTAATTCTAAAATCAGATTATGACATTTTGTAATATTTTTCTCACTTCTGAAAAATTTATCATAATTCAAATTATTTTTATATTGATAGTTATTAAAATCATTTTCAATTTAGTTTAAATATAAAAAGCAGAAAAAAAATCAGCTAAAAATTTAAAATATTTAAATATAAATTCAAATATACTTTAGCTTCTTTATATTGACCTTTTTTGTTACCAAATTAATAATATTCTTAGGATTATTTTGTAATAATTTCAATTTATTATTAGTATAATAAACTGGTTTGATTTTAATAAAAATTTTCTGATTTTCTTTATTTTACAAAAAGACTATTATCAGACTATTTTAGCAATTTGAATAATTATATTCTCTTAAATTAATTAAATCTTAAATATTAAAAAAAAATTAGTTATTATAAATTTAAGATATTAATATACACATTTTTATCTTTCCTGCAAATTTTTATTTTTTTTATTGAATTCCTCATTGATTTTAGCAAGAAATCAGCTTTTTTTCAAGAAATTAGGATTTTATTATTCTAATTTCTTGATTCTTTTAGTAAATTCAACAAGTTTTTCTTTAAACTTTTGATTCTCTATATAAGAATAAAAAATTATATTATTAATTATAAAATAATAAATAAAAATAAATTAAAAATAATATATCTAATTTTAAATCATTAGAATTATTAAGAATCTCAACTTTAATTACATTTAAAATACTTACTATTAGTTATTATAAAAATTTAGATGAAAGCTGAATTTTCTTATATTATATTTGCATTTTTTCTATATTTACTTCTATAATTTGAAAAGATATTTTGTATTAATATAATAAAAGTATATTATAATTAACTTATATTTTCCTCTTTTTTGATTAATTTTGATTTTTTGTAGTTTAGATTGTGAGTGTAAAATTAGTTTATTATTTGAAAATTGGTTGGTAGATTGATAAAATTTAACTTACATTCTTTTAGTTTTTGTGATAACTATTTTGTTAGCATTATTAGTGATAATTAATATACATAACTAAATGATTGTATTAATTAAGATCACCAATGATCTTTATAAAAAGTGTAATTATTATTTTCATTGATTTCACTATTATTACAATTATTATTATTATATTAATATAATTATTTTATTTTTTATATTTATTATTATAGTTATATTTATTATTTTAATTAATTATATATCTCTTTCTTATATCTGTAATTTATATAAATATCCTATATTATCATTTTAGAAAAAGGACAAGTTTCTGTCTTACAATTAAATAAAGTATAATCTTAACAATGTAAAAATATAAATCATTAATAAAGTTAACTTAACCCTTTAACTTTATTAAATTCATATTTATTTCTTTCACAGTTTAATAACTTAAACTTCTTATTAGTAAATAAGCTTTATTATTTTAACAATATAGTATTTAAACCTAATGGTGTTTAATAATATTTGTATAAAGAGAAAAATTATAAAAAAGATAAAAGTTGAATGTAAAGATAAAATTTGATTATAAAAGATAAAGTTTGAATTAAAATTATTTTTAAGAAGTAGAAAAATCAAGCTTATTTATATAAATTTATATATATATGTTAGAAATAAACCCAAATAGTATATTGAATATTACATTAAATTAATATAAGACTTAAAGTAAATTGAAAATACTTTATTAATATATTAAATCAAAATAAATTTAAAGCAAATCGAAAATAATAATTTAATTATATGGAGACTAAACTATTAAAATCACCTTAAGGGATAAGAAATTGATTTTGAGTAAATAATGATTAAAAAATGCTACGTCACAGTAAACATTTTCAACCAATAATAAATTATTCTATTTTTAAATATTAAATCAAATTAATTATTAAGACGATACTAAAATTTATTATTTAAAATTTTTACTATTAAATTATTATTTTATAATATTTTAAAATTTCACTATTATAAAATATATAAATTTTATTAATTAAAATTATTTTACAAGACTAATTTTTGTAAAACTTGAAATCAATTTCATAACTAAAGATGGTTCCCATAATTATTTTCAAATTTCAATTAAGTTGCAACTTAATTGCGCCATAAGGAAATTTAATTGCGTCACAAATTGCAACTCAATTGCACCATTTTTTTTAATTGCGGTAACCATCTTTATTCATAACACTTGAGATTTTGCTATTAAAATAAAATCACTCTACAGAACATTGTTATACTAATTTTTAATACTTGAAATCAATTTTGCACTACTTGAGATTTTACTATTAAAATCACTTTACAGGATATTGTTATATTAATTTTATTGAAAATCAAAAAAAAAAAAAAAAAAAAAGGAATTTTTCAATAAAAAAAATTTTTTCTGGTGGTATAAATACTCCCAGATTCCCATTCAAACACACATTTAAACTATTAATAATGGTTTTAATTAAAGTTAAAAATTTGTAAATTTTATAAGGATCTGAAACTTTTTTAACTTTTTAAATAATAAAATAATGTCGATCATTTTCAAATTTAATGTTGATCATTTCTAAAATCTAATTTTATATTTTTTGACTGATATTATACATAAAAATGAGAAATTTTGACAGTCTAATTGCTTGCTTTGTTAATAAGATAATCGACTATAAAAATTTAACCAAAATAAAATTTATATATCATATAATAATATGAATCAAAAATCTCAATTTTAGTTGGTGGAATTCCATAAGGTGATTTTAATAGCTTAGCCCTCATATATTAAATCAATATGAGATTTAGAAATAATTATCAATATATTAAATTAAAGCAAATTTAACAAAAATAGTTATAACATTATAAATTGTTTTAATAAGAACATTTAATTAATTTTTTACACTTATTATAAAAGAAAAATAATAGTTTAAAATAATAATATAAAAATTTATGAAATTATTGCATATTTTTAAAAAAATATAACAAATTTAACCAAAGTATTCTTATAATAACTCTATTTTAAACTTTTATTTTTCTTTTAATTTTCAATTATAAAATAAAATGAGCCAAAAAGTTTGATTTCTAAAATTCTTGATTATATATTATCATTATCAATTCAATCTTCTAATGCAACTTCTTATAAAAGAAATAGATTAATTATTAAATTAATTAATAAAAAATGATATCTTTACTTTTCAATATTTAATTTATTTTCTTATAGGATAAGTAGATTAATTACTAATTTAATTAGTAAAGAAAATATCTTTACTTTTAGACCATCAGTCTCTTGTAATACTAGGGTTATTTATTAAGATTTACAAAGTTTTATTTCAAATATATTTCATTAATTAGAATACTAAATAAAATAAGAGAATCATTAAAATTAACTTGGCTAGGTGAATATAAAAATTATTAAATATAAATCTGATAATAAACATTTTGATTCTACTTTTTATTTTAGAAATATGTAAGAAAATATACAAATCATCTAAAATCTGATATAAATCTTTTTAATAATCCTGAAACAAAAACTGATTAACCTTTAGAATCTTTAGAATTTACTATTAAAAAAGATTATATTATAAGTAAATCTAAAAATAATAATTTTGAAATATTTAAAGATTATGTATTACTAAATTATAAATCATTTTAAAATTCACTAAATACAAATTAATTGATGTTAACTGATTTTTATAAGATCATATATATTAGATAAGATTAATATTATAGAGTCTATAACTGAGGCCTTAATAAATTTATAAAATTAGTTTGACAGAAATCAGAGGTGATAAATTTAGAAATTTTTCAAATTCAATATATTTAACAAAAAAAAATATTTAAAATTAAATAACTGATTTTAATATTTTATTTCAAATATTATAAGCTATATTAAAAATAGAAAGTGGTAAATTTTTAATATGATAATATGTTGATTGTAATGAAATATTAATATATAGTATTTTTTAATTTGTCAATTCGCAAATTATACTTTTGCAATATTTTATTATCTCAAAAAATTATATTGATAAATTGAATTTTAATTTGATTTAATTTAAACTTTCTATTTTCTGAAATATAATAACAACTCACTTTTATATATTATTAGCTTAATTTTGAAACTAACCTAAAATAATAGATAAATTATTAGCATTTCAATAATATTATAACTGATATAGTAAAGTGTAGTAAATATAAAATTGCTTATCTAAAATTATTTAGATTTGACAAATCTCTAAATTATAGTTTTGCTAAATTTTTACTAAAGTTTTAATATAGTTTTGCATTTTATAAACTTTAATATAATTTTACCTTTTCTAGAATTTAGATTTTTTAATAAGATTTTAATATAATTTCGTTAAATTTTACTTTTTTTCATTTAGATAACTTGTAAATCTCTATGTTTTATCTAGCTATCTTAAGTTAATATTAAAAAAATCTTCTAAAGAAGATTCAGAAAATATTTTTCAAGATAAAATGACTGATTCTTATCTTAAATTAATACTAAATCTCTATTAGTTTTAGCTATATAGTGATATTATTTACAGTATTAGAGTAATATATGCTATTATATGTAATTTATTATGTAATATCTAATTTAAATGTAAAATTTATTAACTCTTATCTTTTATTTAGATTAAATTAAGCTGATTATTGATGAATTAAAATTTTTTTAAAATTGATTAATAATAGATAAAATATATAAATATCTTAAATGAAAGAATATTTGTGTAGCTTTAATTTTTATTTCATGTAATGTATCAGTAACTAAAAAAATATATGAATATAATTTAGCCTTAGTATTATATTATGTAAAAAGAAAGTAAATTATAAAATTATCAATATAATTTTGTTAGAATAGATAATATTAATGATTAGTTCTTTATGTAAGATTTAATTGAGTATTATTGAAATGCTTTAAAATGGAGACATAGTAATTCAGACACTTTATGAAATTAATTTGTAAAGTAAAGTAGTATAAGATATGCTAAATTATTACATTTGCTTATTTTGATTTTATAAAATATATTACAATCGATTTAATATATTATAAATTTTTAGATATTGCATAATAAATAGTAAAATGAATCTGAATTAATAAAAGGATTTTAACATTAAATTTTTTAAATAAAATTCAAATAAAGATAAATAAGTTTTAGATTCTATCTAATTTGAATCGAATTTCAGGTAAAATTTATGAAGAAAAAGGATTTTCTAATTTTATGGCTAATCAATAATAAATATTTTTTACTGTATAAGTTACTGTTTTAATTTATAAATATCTTCTAATTTTAGTTAGAAAGTTTCTTATACATTTCATAAAGATTTATAAATTTTAGTAAGTCAGATTGTAGAATCAAATCTATTATATAAAGTATATTAAATATTAATTAATATGGTGAAGTTGATTGAAGACAATCATAAATATAATAAAATTACATTAAATTTTTATTTTTCTCTTCATTTTATGATTATTCAATAAATTATAGTCTATTATATGCATTTTGGTATTTTTCTTTTAAATGTATGAATGGAATATTAGATATATTTTTAATAATTTCTTGAATAAATTGATTTACTAATTTATAAATAATTTTTAAATTCTTTACTGAATAATAGAAGAAAAATCAAACCTAAGCTAATGTGTTAATTGATATTTAAATTGACAGTATTATAAGTTTTATAATATTAAGATAAAAAAGCTTAAATTGTTTAATCAATTAGTTTTCAATTAGTTCTCTTTCAAATACGAATAACTTATCTTTTGATAAAATCTACCAATATTAATTAAATCATAAAATATTAAGAAATTCAATATTATTAGTAATGAATTATTTTTTAATGAATTTCTTAAACTATCATCTAATAATATATTTATTTTAAGTAAAATGATTAATTTGATAGTTGAATATTATAAGATAATTAAATAGTATATTAATTCAGATTAAGTTAAATTATAGTATAGAATAAAAAAAACTGGAATTTTTTAAATACATATTATACAAAAACTAACGACACTAAATATATAAAATTTATATATATTTGAAGCTAAAAACTAGCTAATTTTATTAATATTTTTTTAGAATAGAATTTGTTTACCATTATTTTCTATAATAAGTTTACATCGATATTTTATTGATCTTACTAATCCAATTAAGATCACTTCTAGAATATCATCTCATTCTTTGGTCATATATCAGCATAAATTATCAGTATTCTTTGACATTTTCTTCTTCATATTCCTTTTAACAATATTCCAAAGGTTTTCTATCAAATTTAGATCTGAACTGTTAGAAGGGTAGTCAATAATTTCAGGAAAATTTTTCTAAAGAAATTTTTTGACATAATTGCTGATGTGTTTTGGATCATTGTCTTGCTAAATATGCTATTTATCTCTCAACAAGACTTCAATCTCTAGAAGATGGTTACAGAGTATGTTTACATAAAATTCAGTATTCATTATTTGAAAAAAACAATATAAACTTATTTTTCTTTTTATACAAAATCCTCTTTATGTAAAGATTTTTATTCGATCTTTAGGCATAAGATATATTAGTTATTATCCTTTATGCTAATACTCTAAAATATTCTAAAATAGTTAAAAGGCAGTTTCATCTAAAAACAGAGTTTTATCCTAATTATCATTAAGATGATTTTAGACTCATTCTATTCGTTTACATTTATAGTTCGTGATCAGCATCAGTATTGCTCTTGGAAGGTCTTTTTGGTATCCAATTTTAGCTAAATACCTTCCTACTATCCTATAGAATACATCTATACCTTTCAATAACAACCTTATTAACAGGATTCTTGTTAAAATAGAAGAATTCTAACAGACAAATTGAGTTAATGCTCTTGATGCATTAGCCATAATCTTTATTAGACGATGAAACTAGCAAAAATTGATGAACCTGTCAAATATGACATATATGCCAAATATGTCAAATCTGCCAAATCTGCTAAATCTGCCATATTTGCTAAATAAGATACATATATTATTTATTATATTTCTATTATTTATATTATTATAATCATTTATAACATATTTAACATAATTAGCATATCTATTAGCTCTATTATTATTGTCAGTAGTATCATAAATACTATAGATTTTCTTTAATTGTAATTTCCTATATAAAGGATATGAAAATGCCTTGGAAAAAATTAGATTCCAACAAGTTCTCAACATTGTATTCAAGATACATTTAATAATAATAATAAATAATCTTAATATTTTGCAAACATAAAACTTATAATTTATTTCTTGTTAACTAAATAAACTCTCTAATAAACAGCATGTCAAGTTAATTGGATTTAAGTTATAGTTATTGTCTTCCTGATTTCAAATCATAGTTAACTTATTTGATGAAAAGAGTAACATTAACAATGACCACTTCCTTTTACACACTGAATTGTTTCAGACTCACGAAATTTAGTAAGGTTGTCATATATAGTTGTGAGAGAAATTTCAGTACATTAATAGATTTCTCTAGCCTTCTGAATACTCTGATTCTATAATTGTAAGATTGCTTAACAGTTAGTTTCTTATCTGAAGGTTATCGTTTCTAATTAATTGATTTTTAGGATTTTTTTTAAAAAATTTAAGATATTGAGAAGAGGAAATGAAAAAAAATTTTAATATTTAGTAATATAAAAAAATTATATACTTACTTACCTTACAATTATTTTCTTTTTTACATAGTTCGGATTGGATTTGATTTGGGTGAAATCTGTATTTTTTTATTTTTCAAAAAAAATTCTGGTTTTTTTTTTGTCTCATACTAAAGTTTTGAAATCTTTAGTTTATCAATATCTTTGTAATATATAAAAATTTGTATATTTTGATCATATTTATTATAAATGATGATACTGTTAATTATTATTCAGACTAAGTTTAATATTATTTTCTTATAAGGTCAATTTACCATCTAGAATTACTAATATTTTTAGTATATATTTGCTAATATAAATCTACAAGTTCTCTAAATATGCAATATTATTTTAGTAAAGAAAAATATATAATATCAAATTATAAGATACCAAATTTTATCCAAAAAGTCATAATTGAGAGTCTGACAGTTTTGTAAAGTGTGAATCCCTATTGTAGTTACATCGTATTAGATCCTAGTTCAGCACTAGTCAAGTGCAGATTGTGATATTGATTTACTATGAGATTTACCAATTTGATTCTAGAAATGAATATTATAAGATGCACATTGTCAACAGAGTAATTAACCAGTTATAATGAAATTACGTGAATGATGCAATATAACAATCTCTTAATTCAGAATTCTGAAAATACTGGGAATTCTGCGAATTCTGAAAATACGGAGGATCTACGTAATTCTGAAGATCTTTTAAATACTGATAATAATCATAATTTTACGAATTAAACGAAGTCTAAGAATATTTAGTATTATACGTATTTTTAATATTCTAAATTTTATTATTATTTTTATTATATTTTATATT
>CAJVPP010002620.1:0-14128 GCA_910592005.1 Funneliformis mosseae
TATTTTTAGTTTAGTTTATTTAATTATTTAATATGTATAAATATCTTTGTATTTTTATTAAGTCTCATTACCTTTCTAGCAAAGGTAACTGACAAGATGTTAATCTTTTAAATACTGAACTTATATATGATATTAATAAAGGAGTATAATTAACTAAGTATAAAACTTATCCTTTGCAAATCCTTTAAAACTGTTATAAATAATTCATGCTCTTTTGCATTTGTATAATCCCTTTAACTATCATTAGTGAACTTATTATATGATATTATATTGATTTACTATATTGACTTAGAGTCTCTAAAGCATAATCTCTGAAATATCTTTGAGTTATCTTATGTTTATTTTATATTTATACTACGTGTTTTTTATTGAGAATAATTCTTCGATATTATTGTGAATTCTCATTCATAATTTTTTAAGTAATTGTCTTAGTTTTATTTACTCTTTTTGAGATTTTATTTGAAATTATGAAACTATTATAATATTTTAGTGCTCTTTATAAGGAATGAAAATAATAATCAAAAAAATTATTAGCATGATTGGAATCAAAATATTATATTGAAAGTATTGTATTGATTTTAAGTGTAAATCTCTAAAACATCTTTCTTTGAAATATGATTGAATTCTTTAAGTCAATTCAACTGGTTGAATTATAGATTGATTGATAATTTTGTTAGAATTATATATTTTATTAGAAACTTGAATACATATTTTATAATTTAGTATTATGTAAGCTAGTATTACAGAATTTATTAATTCAGCAATTAAAGAAGAATGATAAAAGGAAAACTCTACTAAGAAGCAACTAAGTAACATTAAAGCAAGCCTTTAATTTTGAAATAAATTTTATTTAAATGATCATAATGTGAGAACTTATGAAATTGAAGAAGTTAAATCATATGATATATTATACGATATGAAATCATATAATGAAATATTTGAAAAAGCAAATACAAGAGGAAAAGAAGATGATAAAAATATGAAAGGACCATTCTCTAAAGACCTTATAAAGGATGTCAATATTAAAAAATTGAAGATATTCTTGAAAAAATAATTCAAATTCATTAAGACACTTTTGTAAAAGATAATGAATCTAATGCAAATAATGAACTAACATATTCTTATGATACTATAATTCACATATATTATGACAAAATCCTGAGGCTATTAAAATGAAATTGAAAATTAGTTAATAAGAAAGCAAAGTTCAACTTATAATAAACAAAATTACTACACCACTAATTTTCTGATGCTTTTATAAAAAGTAACAAAATCCCAGAGATAATTTTCTCATGATTTACTGATCAGAAATTCAAAAAATTAACATCAACATATTCATCAAGTTAAGAGCTTTACGATAATATAAATTTCATTCTAGATAAACCATTGGATGCTAAAATAATTGAAAAAATGCAATTATTTATTGTTAATTTTGAGAAATAGAACATAAAACACTTTAAATTCAAAAATCTTTGAAATAGAATGGCATCTTTATTTTAGAAAATTGATTAAATTATTTTGATCACGTGATATAATGATATATGATGAATTATGAGAAGAATGTAAAGAAAATTTCAGTGAAGAATTAAAGATGATCATATAAGAAATTGAACCTTATACACTATGATGCATAAGAGACTAATTTGAATTGAATCTGAATACTGGTATCACTAAACTCTAAAGTTTATTTGACTATACTAAGAATGTATCATATAAATTATAGCAAATGTTAGAACTAATTTTACGCAAATATATAATAAGCCTAGAATAACATGATTTGATGATAAAAAAAAATTTTAAGTAAAAACAGGAATGATGAAATATGAATTATTACTAGAAAATATAAAAGGGGAAAGATGCAATAATGTGTAAAATTTTATTGAATAATTGAGAAATACAAGTTTTAAATATACAAAAAAGAGAAAGAAAAATAATCTATTTTAACAAATTTTCTGCATAAAGCTAATTGAGTATATGGTTATAATCACTATTAAGTTATTCAACTGATCAACTTAATGTTCAAATTTTTTATAATCTTGCTAATAACCGTTCTTTTAAAGGAAATGTAATTCTTCCTTACATCGATTATATACTTTTTTAAGATGATTAAACCTATTATCTTGATGACATAAATGAGAAGAAAGACTAGTTAGTTTTATTTCTAAAAGATCATATTTTGCAGAAAGTTCAGAAATTTGAGAAAATAAAATGGAAAGTTATTCTCTTAAGCTCAAATTTTCTTAACGTAATTCTAAATTTTCTTGATAAAGATGAGTTTCTTCTTAGACTTCTTGATAAGAACCTATAGCTTGAACAGAAAAAGGATGCACTTTAGAATTGTGAAGTTAAACATCTTTGTCCAGCGAGTACCAGTTTACTGAAAGGTTAGTTTAATGAACCTAATGATATTCCAAAAGGCTACATATTGATATAAGACAATAGAGGCTGTAATTACCTGTTCTAAGTAAGAAAAACTCATATTTTGAAAACCTATAGTATAGTAGAGAAAAGAAAGCAAAAGTGTTAATATATATACTGCAGTTATATTAAATAAGTTTGAATAATTGTTACAGTTCTTAGACGTTAAATAAGATGTATATATCAATCGATTATGATAAGTCCTGTACGAGATGTGTTCTATTCTAAAGCTATCATGTCTAAACTATTCTTAGATATACCCATTTTACCTTAGAAAACTCTTTCACTAAAATAATTTCTTTGACAAATTAAAGCTCTATGATAAATAGCAGAAGACTTTTTCTTTTTATTTGTTTGAACTATAATAAAAGTTAAAATATTTCTAAGAAGTTTAAAATTTTGTAATAATTTTAGGAGAAAAGAAAAATTTTAAGAAAATAGAAAGAATTTTTGGATAAATATTTATAATCAAAAGAAATGGCTATGAAAAATTCTCAAGATCATGAGAATTATTTTTTTGTAGAAAATAAACAAAAATCCATTGAATTACATTAAATAATGATTATTGCATGAAAATCTATAGAATAAAAACTTATTTAAAATTAGTATAGTTGATCAATATTACCAAATTAAATGATCACGTAATATTTGCATAACACATTTTTGATTAACATTTCTTTATTTAGTATAAAATTCAAAAAATTTTCGTAAACTGCATAATTTTAAGAATTCGATAGAATGCATGCATAAGAATCAAGGAATATGAAAATGTTAGTTTTTCTGAAAAGGAAATTACTTGTAATATTTACATAGGTTATGTATTAAGAAAAGTTAAATAACATAAACAGTTGATCGAAAGTTAATTTTAGATTTGTGTTTAATAATTTTCTCGTGGTAGATTTCTTAGATTTCTTAAATATTAGATTTCAATGAACTTTACTGATATAAAAAGAGATTAGTTTATAATATTTGAAAATCAAATTGATATTATCAAACCATATAGTATATATATTTATTTACAAATAAAATAATTGACAAAATATACAATTTTAGTCATAATTACTAATCTAACCTAGCAAATTATTAGCAAAGAAAAATTTCAAGAAAAAATCTAAGTAAAAATAGATATTCCAACTACCACCCAGACTACTCAACTGAAGTTAACATCTGACCCTTCCTACAAATCTTTATAAAATAACCACTGCTCTAAAAACGCTTCTTTTTGACGAAAGTTTTAATTTTTAGCATATTTATTTTTTGTTTAATTGTTTTTTATGAGTATTTTAATTTGCTACAAGATATGCCAGTCTGTCAGCTATAAGTAGTCTTTTTCTTTCTTTTTCTTATACTTAAGTTTGCAAAATTGCAAATTGTTTATGAACTTTATTTTTTTATTATAAACGAAAAGTTTTCATACATTTAACTTTCTTTTGAACATCATTTTGAATGTGATTATTAGATGGTATTTTATTTGAAAATATTATTTGAAGAATTGAATTTTAGAAGATCAGATCAGCATACATTCAAATTATTATTTTAATGAAAATTTAGTCACGTGATTTAAAATTGAACAATTACTTGAAATTGGCTATTTATATAAATTGTTAAATCTCATAATTCTAAAATTAGTAAATTTTAGTCCTATATAAGTTAAGAGAAACCTATGATTGTAAGATTGATTATGAATAACATGAATATGACATATTCTCTTTTAATAGGTTATATATGAATACAGTGTGCATTCTGCAAAATTTTTAGAATAATTATTTATTTTTATTTCGACAGAGCTTAAATCAAAGAAGAGAGAAATGTGACAGATAAAATTTTAGATAGATTTAATTGTAGAATATAAAGTTAATTTTATTGCTATATAGATCTTTATAAAGATAATTTTGTTTATTTTATTACCATCAATCAATTATGCAAATTTTTAGATGTTAATTTTATTACCCTTGATAATTACAAAGATCATAGATGTCCATTTAGTTGCCTGCAAATCTGGTAATTTTATTGATACGATAACTTTATTGCCTAGTGAAATGGCAATTTTATTTCCTTTAAATATTTTTAGTTTAGTTTATTTAATTATTTAATATGTATAAATATCTTTGTATTTTTATTAAGTCTCATTACCTTTCTGGCAAAGGTAACCAATAAGATATTAATCTTTTAGGTATCAAACTTATATATTATATTAATAAAGGAGTATAATTAACTAAGTATAAAACTTATTTTTCTCAAACTCTTTGAAACTGTTATAAATAATTTGTGTTCTTTTGCATTCATACAATTCCTTTAACTATCATTAGTGAACTTATTATATGATATTATATTGATTTACTGTATTAACTTAAAGTCTCTGAAGCGTAATTTCTAAAATATTTTAAGTTACTTTGTATTTAATTTGTATTTATCCCATATGTTTTTTGTTAAGAATAATTCTTTGACATTATTGTGAATCCTCACTCGTAATTTCTTGAGTAATTGTCTTAGTTTTATTTAATCTTTTTTAGATTTTATTTAAAGTTACAAAACTATCATAATAATATAATTTATCCATTTTTATTGCATTTAATCATTATTGCAGGACATATATGGTAACACTTTTATCTATAAATTTTTTGATTTAATCTTTAGCAATGATGTCATAGAAATATGGTTTCTATAATTAAAAAAATATTATTGAATTTATAAAAATAATTAAGATTATATATAAAGATTAATATTTATTTAAAGGATTTAACTAATCCTTTGATACTATTAACTAACTTGTTATGAAAGTCACCAAAGTTTCTATTAACAACTCAAAACTATTTAACGCTTTTAGTTAAATTAATCTTACATTTTATCATTATATGTACTAATTCTTCAAATACACTTTTTGGTAGATTTCAAATACAAAAAAAGAAATACTTTAACTTATCTAAAAAGTCATAGTATATTTTTTATTTTTAAAAAAATATACTTTTAAATTTGCAACTGATATTTGATTTTATAAATACATATTATGATAGTTTTATAATTTCAAATAAAATCTTAAAAAGTAAATAAAACTAAGACAATTACTCAAGGAATCACAGGTGAAGATTCACAATAATGTTAAAGATTATTTTTAATATAAAACACATAAGATAAATATAAAATAAATACTAACTCCAAGTCAATACAACAAATTAATACAATATCATATAATAAGTTTACTAATAATAATTAAAGGAATTATACGAATGCAAAGTATCACGAATAATTTATAACAGTTTCAAAGGGTTGTAAAGGATAAGTTTTATACTTGGTTAATTTTACTTCTTTATTAATATAATATATAAGTTCAGTATCTAAAAGATTAACATTTTGTCAGTTACCTTTATCAGAAAGGTAATGAGATTTAATAAAAATACAAAGATTTTATACATGTTAAATAATTAAATAAACTAAACTAAAAATATTCAAAAGAAATAAAATTGCTAGATCTGCAGACAATTAAATGGATATTTATGATTTACATGATTATCAAAAGCAATAAAATTAACATTTAGGATTTGTATAATTGATCAATAGACAAAATAACCTTTCTAAAAGATCTATATAGTAATAAAATTGACTTTTTAATCTATTAATTATAATTTATCTAAAATTTTAATTATTACAATGAAAAGGTGCTAAGAGGATTGGAGATGTAGAACCTAATACATTATTTGAATAAACATTATCTACCATTCTAACCATATTATTTTGAAAGATATTATTAAAAGTTTCAAATGCATTATGAAAAGTATCGTTAGAAGATCCAGATGTATTATTTGAAATATTTGCTAAGTTATGACAAAGTGATCTTGAAGGTGAAACTATTGGTGATAATAATAATCAGAATGCAATTTCTTGGTATCCTATGATTTTATCATTAACTTGACTTCTGTAATCAAAATCTAAAGAAAGAAATTAAGACATAAAATGAAAAAAACTATTATGAAGCATTACCATTATTACTAACAAAAATAAATAACCTGAATGATAGTCATTACTATTATTCAAAAATTCATTAATAAAATTAGATTTTATATTTAACTTTTGATCATGTTCAGCAGGTCTTTCAGTAATTAGTTTTTATTTATTATAATATAGAACTAAAAAAAGAGAAGATATAAACAAAATAATTATAAATAATAAACCTTGCTAATTATAATAAGGATAAAGTTAATTGTAACAACCTGTTACATGAATTACATGTAACAACCTCAGAAATTAGATTGGAAATTAAGTCAGAAAATAGGTCAGAAAATGAATTGAAAAGTGAGTCAAAAATAAGTTAAAAATTAAGATTAGCATATATCAAAATAAACTATATTTATTATATATATTACTGTGCTATTGCATACAAAACTGATTAATTCATTTATTTAGAAATAAAAAAATCACATCGCTTGTAAAAAAAAAACTTGTTACAATCAATAAATTATATTGAACCTATACTATAACTCTTATAAAATTGTCCAACCTCCTCAATTTATTGATGATTTCTGCTATTATATCAATTAAAATAAATTAAAATAAAGAGATAAAGGAAAGGAACAGATAAATAAAGGCAAAAATAAAAAAAATAAAAATAGAGTTAATAAATTAATACCTACTGATTCTAACACCTTGTACTATTATATTCTGATTGACCGCATATACCACAAGTGTATTTTACACGTGGTTTCTTTTTAGTTGATGATTTATATCACTTTATTTCTAGACGTCCTTTACGTTGTGATACTAATGGATTTTCAATTTATTTAGGTTCATTTTCCTTATTAGTATCATCACGATTTCGTATTAATCCAGTATGTGTAATCATCATTTCTTTGTGCCGATTAATAAATTGTTTTAGCCATTTGATCATTTCACCATGACTATCATGATCAACAGCAAATTGAGTTGCTTGTCACGCAAGTTCCCACACTTCCCCATATTTGAATTTTTTTTTGCTACGTGATGTAAAACAGTGGTAACAGTTGTAGGAACAGTTAAAGGATTCGGAGTAAGTATTATACCCAAAAAATTTTGCATAGCTTCCTGGTTTATAAAACAACAAGTCTCCGCAGTTATATCCTTATATTTTTGATCATCAATATACCATCGCGAAGGTATCATTTGAATTTGAAATCCTGCGACAGATGAAACCATCATTACTTGAAAATAGTGGTGACAAATAATACTACGAGATATATTCAACATGTATGAACAAAGATATGAAATAGGATCAACTATTATCACAAAATGTATGTATTTTTTATTATTAGATCATATATCTGTAATCTTCCATATTTCGCGAATGTTATTTTTACCAACTTCAGCAATCATCGATTTTAATAAAATTTGCTTAGAATTGTACAGATCTTCGATAAATCTGTTTGTTATATTAACATCCAGATCCTATATAGTAAAAGTGTTAAATGTTAGATTTTGTTAATAATTTTAACCCTAAAAATAGAATAGAATACAAATTACCTCAACTATGTCTGGTTCCACTTTACTTGAAATAAAGTAAAAGCATTGCGTCATCTCTGAACGTTCAGCAGATAAGATATGAGGTGTCAAGTATTTAGACATTACTTTGTCAATTTCAGGAAAAAGATCATTGCCAATCGATGTGATTCCCATATAGGTTGATAGAGTACAATATTCAAAAAAATGATTCCATTGCCCTTCATTCTCAAGCTGTTTATTAAGGATACTGGCAAGATCACACAAGATACCGTTTGCTTTTAATTCACATTTGATAATATTATTAAGACCCTCAATACGGGAGGTAGTTTATACTCTCACAGTAAATATCTTTAATATAAATGCACAGGCCCACGCTTGTCAGCTAGGGTAAAGAGCTCTCATTAAGTAATCTTTTACATTGGGATATTTTTCAATAAGACTCGACCACTTTTTATAAAAAAGTTCTTCACTCACACTATTATGACAAATAAAAAAATCATGAACAAACTTATCATATTGATCACAAAGTTTGGATTTGAGGTTTTTTGGTAAGTTTTCGCTAATATGAAAAATACAATGGACTGGGTAAGTTGTCAAATATATTTGTTTGATTGCTACATCTGCAGCAGGATCTGCATCAGTAACGAATACTAATGGTTCGGTCATTGTTACTTTTATTATATATTCTAGAATCTATTTATAGGACTCGGCAGTTTCATTAGACACAAGAGCTTGTACAATGAGACGAGACTTGGTATTGTTATCAATAGCAAGGAAAAGTGAAAGTGGCATTTGGTAACGATTGGTCTTAGCGGTATTGTCATTCAAAATAATATCATGATATTTCAACCAAAGGGCAACCTGAGTTGGAGACATCTAAAAAAGTCGGGTAAATCTATTTTCTTCATTAAGTTAAAACTCGATAAACCATCCAGAATCATTTGATTTATGTTAAATGAGTATCTTAGTAAATAAGATGCATCTTGTGTTATATCCGCTTTAATCTTATATTTTGTATTGCATTAGCAAGATCACAATTGAGAATAGATAAAGCCGGAAACTTTGCTTTTAATAATCTCTGTTGAACAGTAATTGATAGGTTTTCATATTCCGTAAGAAATTGGATTTCTTTGAGAACGTCATCATCAAAGGCATTCCAATATTTTGATGAATACTCTTCAGTATCAGGAAGTAACGTATGGTTATGCGAATTGTTAAAAGAGGTAAGGACTATATTTTGAGAATTTTTGGGACAATTGAAATTTGCATTCCATATACATTATTGGCGTTTTGATTTATGGTCTCGATGTTTATTAATATCGATTAGTTTTTTTAGTTGATAACGGTCGCTAAATTCACATCCAAAACTATGATGCTTAATGCTACCATCTTCATGGCGAGCTAATCATTTCTTATAATTGTAAATCCATGTTTTTTACCATAAGTCTCCATAATAGTATCAATACTTCCCATGATCTAAAGACATAGCTGATACAAAGGTTTATATCTGATTAAGGTAAAGTGATATGTCAGTATGCAAGTAAATTGATTAATAAATAGATGCAAAATAAAAGTTAATATATTACCTACATCTTCTGAATCCAGGAGTGCTATATTGTTCGATTTGTCTTGCGAGTTCAGAGGTGTTATATTATTCAACTTGACCTGCAGGTCCAGAAGTGTTATATTGTTAGACTTGACCTGCTCTATATTGGAAAACCAATCAGATATCTTACATAACTTACATGAATCGATTTTTTACTTTCGGATAGATAAAGTATTTACATATCATAATCACAAAGCATCATGAAGGAAGTATCACTTTGAACGGATTCTTGGGTATGCAACTCATATATATCCATCTCAATAATAATAATTTTGTTTTTTGTAGGTAAAAATCACCGTAATGCAAAAAAAGTGGAGCGAAAAAGTGAAATTGATGACTATTATGCAAAAAAATTGATCGCAACGCAAAAAAAAAGTGAAGCGAGAAAGCTTTATTGGGGTTGAATGATTATTACGCAAAAAAAATGACCGCAATTTGAAAAAAAAGAATGAAGGAGAAAAGGATTACACAAGAAAATAGCTAAAATGCGAAAAATGCAAAGCCAAACCAAAAATTGATTACTGCAATTCTATTCGTTATAATATTTAGTAGCTCTTGTGCAAACTTATTAACTGTTTTAATTTTTTCTTTAGCTACTGTACCGTCTACTAAATTTTAGGGTAAGTATCTTTTTACAAAACTTCCAAAGAGAAAAAAAAAGCTTTAAAAAATATAACAATTTTTTATAACACTTGTGATTTTGAATCATGTGTGACATAACACAAATGTGATACAAAATCTTCATGACGTGACGCAGTCATGATCTATTATGATGCGAACGGTTTTGCATTATACGAAACTTGTGACATGCGCGCAGTGATTTATCATGTTATATTACACAAATTTCCAAAAAGGAAATTAGTGTAACATATTTTGCGACCTTAACCAACAATTTTGTAAGAAATAAAATCTCCTTTTTTGGAAATTTGTGTAACGTCACATGATAAATCTGAGGTTGTTACAAATAAAACGTGTAATGGGTTGTTACAAATAACTTTTCCTTATAATAAAGGTTTCAAAAATATCATTATTTGAAATATTCGAAGTTTTATTAGCTAAGGAAGTTTCAAGTTTTGTGATTTTTTTTGATCACGTTTAGCAGGAATTAATATTTTTTAGCTTTTGACCATGCTTGGTAAAAGTTTTAGTAGCTAGTTTTTGATGTACTTGTTAATTTGTAATTTTAGAAGGCATAGAAAAAAGAGTTTTTAAATAAATATAAAATATCAATTGTTACAACTTTTAAAATATAATTAAGCTTTTTATCAAAAAGTTTATTATATATAAAATTTGACTTTTATAATATAACTTATTATTAGAACAATATTATTTATATTATTTTTATTATTTATATATAAATAAACTTTATTTTATATAATTAATAATAAAATATAGTCTAGTTCATTTTTATTTATAGTAATTTATTAAAATAGTGTTATTTGTTTTAAAAATTTAATACAAATAAGGTTAGTTCTAAATATTTTGTATAACAATAGACTAAACAACAATAATAGTAAATGAATCATAGAAAAATATTACATCATATATGTAATTAAAAATACTATAAACGTAAATTTTATATAAATAAATAAAAAATAAAAAGACTAATTTAACAATAGAATAAACTTTTTTTTTACTTTTTTTTTTAAAAAAATTGTATTATTCAACTTTATTTATTTAATAAAATATTTAAACCTTCATTCTTAATAAATTTAATCTTTTTTACTTATATCACAACTAAATTAATAAACAAAATCAATTTCATTGTTTTTATTTTAATGTCATTCTGTTCATCCTTAACAAAATATTTTAAAATCGTTATATTTCCTTTAATAAAGAATGAAATTATATTAGGCAATGATATAGAACCTCTAAAATATTTTTGTAACTATATTTGAATATTAGAATGAATAGTATTATAGATATTAATAATTATCTTTATAATACATATTAATTCTCTTTTAGCAATATTTAAATTATAGAAATAATATAATGAAAAAAATGTAAGTGATAAAAAAATAAACAGGAAAGAATTATATGAAAGAGAGGAATTATATGACAAAGTAGTAATGTATAAAGAAACAATAAGTAAAGAAGATTCTAATGAAAAAATAGAAAGTGAAGAAGAAATAAATGATGAAATAATTATTAATAAAGCTTTCAGTTCTAATCAAATGCCATAATTAATAAATTTAGATTATGCATTCTATTTTAATAATATCACTGAAGCTCTATTTTTTTGCTAAATGCAAAAATATAATATATGTATGTTAATTATTTTTAGTGATTTTAAAATAATAATTTTAATTTACATTAGTTTTTACCAGCAGCCCAAGCTTATGATGAGCTAATAGATATAATTCATCATCCATAATTCTGAAATGAGGATGTTGTATCTAATTGTTGACGATTTAGGAAATATAGGCAAAGGTTGCTATTAATTCTAATTAAATCTTGCTAAATTCACATCTCTAGCAAAAAATACTATCACATCTAAAAATATTGAAGAAACATATTATTTATTTATTTCCAATATTATTTGGTATATTTTAAATAATTCTTTATTATTTAATAAAATATATTTTAGACTAGGACAAGAAGTCACAAGAAATCAAGAACTATGGTATAGAAATATTTAAAAAGAATTGGCGAGATTTGGATAAGCTTCTATTACAATTAACTAAGGTAGTTAAAGTATTGAAGTGTTCTTTAATAAATTATTTGCTAAATTTTTTTTTATAGAAATATACTATTCTGAGAATTTTGTAATCTATAGATTTAATGATTCTTTAAAAATAATCAGTCAGATATTAGTAATCGTTCAGCAAAATAACTAACTAAAAATTAGGATACAGCATATTTTAAGATATAAAGAGTTGCCAAAGAATCTGCAAAGTAATATTCAAAAAGAAAGATCATATAAAGGTAAAGTCTGGTTTTTTGATCAAGAAATGAATAATGTAATTGTAATCATCAAATTGCAATTAATTATTAAATATATACTAATTAATATTCTTTATGATAATATTAGCAGTAAACATTCAATTAAGATTTGTGCAATCTTTTATAAACATAATAGATACTAGAAATTAAGAGGTATCAAATATTCTTATTAGTATCCTTCAGAATTTGCTACATTTACAGTACTAGTAATAAATCTTTTAGTTTACAAATTATATATTAACCTTTATTATAATAATTTTGAAATGTTTCAAAATGTATACTATTCACTAAACAGAGTTTACATCTAATTTAGTAATATATCATTTGCTGAAAAAAAATGTTTCAAGAACTAATTTACTTAGTTTTGTTCCATTCAATAGCTGTTTTGATGAGTTTATTAAACCCTTTATTGAAAAAATAAAGGTATTGAAGAATGGAAATATCATGAAAATTTATGAAACTGAATGTCTTGTAATTATGTATTTAAATGATATTATAGCTGACTTACCATAAGGAAATGACTTAGCTTGAATTAAAAGCAAAGTTGCTAATAGGGGATGTCATACTTGCAATATGATAAAGGATTCTTTAACATCTGATAATCTTGATTTACTATTGATTTCTCTGTTATTATCATCAAATGAACAAATAATTCAATTATTTATTTGTTGCATCTATATTAACAGAATATAAAGAAATTGCTACAGACTATAGAATATGCTTACAACCTTCAATACAGTCAGAACTCGATATAACAATTCAAAATAAACTGATTTTAGCTTATACCGATCTTTTTTCTCAAATCAAAATCATATATAATTAATCTTACTACTATATACTGATTTTTTTATAAATTTCACAATATTACATATACTGATATCAGATCATAAATCAGCTATATATATTTATTCGTGATAAGCTGATACCATTTTTTTTTCAATATATCAATCATCATTATAAAAAATTTTTTTTATTCTATATGCTAATTTTTATCGATCTTCACCAAATATTAGCAAAATAACGAATTTTAACTATAAAATATATTTTTTATTAATAATTCATCCCCTTTGATAACTTTTTTATAACATTAGCATATCTACAAATAATAAAAATAAGTATGTTACCCTATCTGTATTTCAAAAGCAAGAACTTTGTCAAAAGAAAATTGATAATCTGAATATTTCAAATATTGAACTTGCTGTTTATTATAATGTAAAACCTAATACGGTTAGTGATATTTTAAAAAGGAAATCTGAATAATTATCTACTCCTAACTCAGAACTAGAAAGAAAAAGGTTAAGGCAACCTATATATAAAGAAATAGATAATGCTGTTAGAATTTAGATATCTTAATTTTTAGCCGCAAATTAAACATTAAGGGGTGATATCATACAAAATAAAGCTAAACAGTTTGCAGTTAAATTTGGCATTACTGGATTTACTGCTTCTGCAGGCTGATTGACAAATCTTAAAAGAAGAAATAATATCCGCTTATACATTAAATCGGGTGAAGTTACCAGTGGACCTTTATTAGAAGAAATTGATGAATATAGACAAAAAATTAGTGAAAAATTATCTGAATATGCATTGGAAGATATTTATAATTGTGATGAGACAGGTATTTTTAATTAAATATACAATATTATTACTTGATTTTTAAATGTTTTGATTTATTTATTATTTATTTTTTTT
>CAJVPP010002621.1:0-14109 GCA_910592005.1 Funneliformis mosseae
CCTATAGAAAACGTTTGAAGGTTAATGAAAATTAATATACAAAAAAAAAAATTCGATCAATTAGAGGGTTAAAGGGGAAACTTACAAAAGAATGGAACCAATTATTACCTGTACTTGCCGTGAATTTGGTAGCTAGCATGAAAAGGCATATAGCTGCACTTATAGAGTCAGATGGTGATTACACAATGTATTAATTTTAGTTTGTTGGTTATGTATTTTTTAAATAAAAAAAAATTTTGAATTTACTTACTTATAGTCAGAGTTAGAGGCAGTCGGATACTTATGACCGCTACTGTATTATTCAATATTGATGAAACAATTCTTTTTAAGTTTGTTTTACTTTATCCATTTTATCTATTTTTCTTTTATATACTGTATATGAGATATATAGAGTAGTGTCTGTCATATATATGAATCGATTTTATTAAATTAAAAAAATATTCTGCTACTTTGCAAGAAGAAATCAAAGTGGTTAATTAGTTTAATTAAAATAAAAAATAAATAAAATAAAATTAACGTTTTCTCTTGATGGAAATTTCAAATAAGAGATAATCAATTAATACTTATATTTGTAATTATCCAAATTTTTCTATTCAAAATATTAATTTGTTTAATTAAAGCAAGTTTTTTATATATTAAGATGTAATAACATAATTTACTAAATTATTATTGGTTGAAATTATATATAAGAAGAAAATGATCAAGATCAGGATCTATCTGATATAAAATTAATTTATTAATCATTTAAATTTTATTAAATAATTTCATTAATTTTATATTATATTAAAACAAGAAATAGAATCTAAAAATGTTGGCATTTGAAATTTTATAACTTGTTAGATAAATCAATAATACTAAAGATTTTATTAATGAAAATGATGAAATCAAAATTTTTTAATGAATTTTTTATTTTGTAATATATTCTTAATCAAAACCAATATTTTAAAAGCATTTGAGAATTTAATTTATTTTTAACATTTAAAGGATTTTTATGATGATTTTCAATAACATTCAAAAAGAATTTTTAATAATTAAGCTAATATAAATAATTCATTTAATATTAATAATACTAATCAATTAATTATTAAGCTTACAAATAATTCTATTTAAAAAAAATTATATCAATAAATAAAAAGATTGTTAGAAAGAATGCAATTATTTTAATAGTTTTTATAATCAATAGTAAATATTTATTAATAATATAAATTAGTATATTTTCAATTATATTTTATCTAATATATATATATATATATATATATTTATTTATAAAGTATATAATATTATTGATGCAAATGTATCTAATATCTATTCTCTAATTTTAAATGAATACTTAATTATTTATTCTAATAAAAAATTTTTTATTGCTTAAAATTATCTCAATATATAAAAAACAAAGTAAATAACATGCTTGAGTAAAAAAGATGTTAGATTTTTAGATCACTTATCTTATCTTTCAGTTAATCTTTATTTGAATATTTATAATAATCTTTGAATAATACATATAAAACAGAAAAAAAATTAATTAACCTAAAGAAGTTTTATATTAATTTAATCTACTTCCTTTTATTAATTCTTAAAATTCTTTTTTTTTTTACTCTTATAGCAAAAGTTTTAGAAATTTTATAGACTTAAAATATTTGAAATGATATTATATCTTATAAAGATTTTTTTTTAAATAATTATTTTTTTTTTTTAAAATATTATAAATATTATAACTAATTTATTTTTTATAATAATATTATAATATGTTTATTGTAATTTATAATTTAAATAATTTTAATTTTTTAATTTTTTTATATTTACTATTATTTTAGTTTGCATAATTAATAAAATTATATGATTTGTAATTATATTAATTATATGATTTTTTAAATTTTGATAATAACTTTTATTAGAAGTTTTTTAGATTTTACTGAATCTAATATCTTTTATGTTAAAATTACTCTTTTTGATTTAAAAATGAAGATTTTATTAAAGTTGCTAAAATAATATTTCAAAAAATAGAAAAAATTGTGATGATAAATCTATTTGATAATGAATAACAAGTATAATTTTTAAATTTTATAATATTATGATTTATGTTTCAAAAAATTAAAAGGAAAAAATAAATCAATATTATAGTAATAAGATTATTTTTCTTCTAAAATTCTGTTTTTATTAGATAATAATATACTTTTATTTCATTTTTTTAATATTTTTTCTTTTTGATAAATTTTATAAGTAATCTTTTTTTTCTTAAATACGCTTCTCTAATGTCTAAATATTATTTATTTGAAAATATAAGTGATTTTTCATCTTACTCTTTTTTCAAAATACTTTTGATAATACTATATTTCTTGTGTTTCAGTAAATCTAATGTAAAATAACTTCATATTATTATTATTTTTATATGAAAGTAGTTTTATATATTATTTAAGATAATAAATGGAACATTATAAAACTGATCACATTAATTACAATTGTGATGAAATTTGATCTCTAAAATACTAATATAGATTTAACATTAATTCATGCTTTATTTTTTTTTTTGAAGCAAATAAAGGTTTTTAAATCTCTAGATTATTTTTCTTATATTAATATTTATTAATAATTAATTTTCATTTAAATATTTGTCTAATAAGCTTTAATTTATTTTCTGGTTAATATTTTTAATTCTATTATAAAGTAAAAAATTTTGCGATCGACATCTGTATAAATGATTTCCATGACAATTGTTTATTAAAACAAATTTTTTTTTTTTTCCTTTGATATTAAAAGATGGAAAATCTTTCCTCTCATAAAGCCGAATCAATCTTGACGACTAATTCGCTAGAACTAGATGATGATAGTTTAAATTCATTTTACATAGGAATGAAATCCGATCCACCATTAAATCAAAATCTGATTATTGAATTAGAAAAACAAGCTCAAGGCATTTCTAATGAATTAGAAACCATGCTACGTAACTTACAATCTCAAATGTTTGAGGTAAAAGTTTTTTTTATTCTTTACATTTTTAAAATAATATATAATTGAAAGTAAATTTCAAATAAAATTTTAGGCGTCGGTTTTAACTACAGCTTCCTTTGAAGTTTACAGACAAACCGTTGAAAATCATTGTATGGTTATTAATGATGCAACGAAAAAATCCAATGAATTAATTGAACTGTGTGTAAGAATTGATAAAGAATTTTCTCATGTACAAACCTTGGCAAGTCAAATGTAAGTATTACCCTTTTTATATAAGAATTCTCTTTTATTCTCTCTTTATTAATAAATTGATTTCTTAGTAAAAGTATTAAACATCAAGTTGACGCTCTTCATTCTGCTCTCGGAAGATGATTTCATGGGTTTAAATTAGAGAATTAATCACGATAATTTAACCATGGTTAATTAGTTGTCAGTGATATCTGAGCTGAGGTCGGCGACATCGACCGGGCAATTAAACGAATCAGGTGTAGATACTAATAAGTTTTTGGTTAATAAACGAAATCCTTTATTCAATTTGAATGTATTAAGTTTCTTTAATCTTCAATACAAATGATAAAATAAAGAAAAACTATTAAATATTTAAATACATTTTTTTTCTTTTTTTTTGGAATTAACGTTCCAAAATCATAATACTAATTTATATTATATATATGATAAAAAAAAAAAAAAAAAAAAAAAAAAAAAAAAAAGTTGACCAAACGGGCGATTAAAGAGAATTTTCTTAATTTTTTTTTTTTTTTTTTTTTTTTTTTTTCACAGTTTTTTTTTTTAATTATACAAATTTTCACTGACTAAATATGACGACTCAAACGTACGGCTGGAATATTACATCAAGTAAGATAAGGTGAAGTATATATATAAATTATAAAATTTGTGATTAAAATAAACAGATAAAATGTGGAGGAACAAAAACAAAAAGGAGACTTTTAATATCTCCTTATATTACATTATAATTCTTCGGTATTTCTTCTATATCCTTAATTACACACATGATATATTATAAAATTAAAATTAAGACTGATTGATTAATTGTTCTTGATATTGATGAATCAACTTGATCAACCGATCATTTTCCTCCTTCAATACATCGTTCTCTTTACCAAGACTCGCGACCTCTTTACTGAGATCCTCAATCTTTTGCTGATAGTTGGAATAAGAATTAGAAAAATAAATATTTGAGGATAAAAGTTTATTTAAAGCAATTAATCTTACGTCTTGCTTTTCAGCGTCTGCTTCAAGCCATCGGGTTTCCATGGTTTGTGAACTTATTAAAGATTCCTTATCTTCCAGCTGTTTAGAAAGTTCATCTATTTTTGCATTATGGGCTTGATGCAATTCTTCAAGATCTTTATGTGATGCACCATTTCCGTTCTTTAATTTCAACAATAAACACATAAAAAAGTCATTAATCAAAATTCTAAGTCATTCAATCATAATATATCAAATAAAAAATCTTACTGAAAATTTCGATTTGTATTCATCAACCTCTTTTTCCTTTTTTTCAAGAAGGATTTGAAATTGTTCCAATTCTTCTTCATGTTTAGCAAGGCTTTGTTCGTATTCTTTCTTCATATTGTCCATTTCAAGTTCGCTTTTCTAATTATTGTATTTTATTATTATCGTATTATGTTAACTTGATAACGTACATCAGCAAATTATAAAAAAAAATAATTCAAACCTCATTGAACATTTTCATTTCGGTTTCTTGACTCTCAATTTGTTTTTTGTATGATGCAACTTTATCACGCAGTTCATTAAGTTCGCAAGTAGTTTCGGACCGTAATCCTTCCAATTCTTTTTGATGTTCAATTTTCAATAACTAAAAAATTGAATAATTTAATATAAACACTCCAAGGAAAAATCATTATATTTGAAACAAACAAACCTCTAGTGCTTCAACTTTAGCTTCGGCTTCCTTTAGTTTTTTCGTGGATTCTTTAATCATCAATTCCGATTCACTTCGAAGTTCTTCCATTTTCGACAATAAAGCTGCTTCTTTCTCTTTTGTTTCTTGCTCAATAGAATTGATCGTTTCTTGTATGTCTTTGCTATGGGATTCTTTAAGCTCTTTAATACACTGGAGGCGATTTGAAGCGATTTTTTCAATTTCTTCCTCAAGTTCTTTTTTGGTTTTTTGTAATTCTTCAGCATGGAGAGCTTTTAATGTTTCTAATTCTTTATCATGATCTGCTTTCAATTTGTCTATTACAGAAGCTTCAACATGAGATTTTTTTAATTCATCAAGTTCTTGAGCATGACGATTTTTCATTTCCTCAACTTCTGTAGAGAATGCTACTTGTCTCTCTTCAAGATGACTTTTATGACGAGATTCCAAATCTTCCACGATAGCCTTGAGTTGCGCAATTTCAGTCTCGTATTTTTTAATGCTTTCATCTGATGCTTTAATAGCATTTAAAGCTGCTTCGTGTTGAGATTTAAGTTCCTTAATTTGGTCTTCATAATCTTGAATTACACTTTGATCATGTGTGGCGGCTTTGAGTGCTGCTAATTCTGTTTCATATTTTTTAACGAGTTCTTGATCGGCAGATGACTTGATTAGCTCAATTTCTTGAACATGACTATTCTTAAGATCCTCAATGGCCTGAGAATGTTGAGATTTAAGAGAAGCCATTTCTTGGATCGTGGCATCACGCCTAGCTGTAATAGAATCCAACTCTTTCATGTGAGTTTCCTCGAGGTTTTCAAATTTTTTTTTAATATCGGACTTTGGGGGGAAAGAATAAACATTAGCGAAAAGTTATAAATATAGCAATCGTAAAAAGGGAATACTTTGATACCTGAACTTCGCTCTTGACTTTCTCTATCGCTTTATCGTGCTCATTTTGACATTTTTGTAACGTTTGTTCATGTTTTTCCTCGAGTTTATTCAATTCATCCAAATGTTTGATTTTCAATGCTTCAACAGCAACTGCAGTTCCTCCTTGAGCAAATTCCAAAGTTGCCGTATATTCATTCTTTGCTTGCTCTTTAACTTGTTCGAGAACAAGTTCATGCTGTGTTTTTAAATCTTTCAATTGCTCAAAATGGCTCTTTTTGACATCCTATTGATTGAGAACAACCTATTTAGTAAACTCTCTTGTCATATAAAATATTCGTGAAGAATACTAACCTCCAATTCAGATCTTGAGTTTTCAAGTTCTTTAGCAATAGCTTCACCGCCTTTAACCTTTTGAATTAAATCTGCAAGTTCAGAATCATGGCTACCTTTAAGACTCTCGATTAATTTAGTATGATTCTCTTTAAGTTGCGTTAATTTTGCTTCTCGATCATTATTGAGTTTCTAATTTAAAACAAAATAAAGTTTACGAATGTTATAAACACGATCCATAATAATCAATCATACCAGTTGAAAATATAAGCCAATACTCACCTCAATTTTTTCGTTTAAGGATTCAATAGTCTCTTTTAAAGTTGCAATCTCTTCACGAAGTTTAGAAATTTCGGCTTCTTTGGCAAGAATTGCTACATCTTTTTCCATTACCTTTTGAGTTTCTTCCTCATGAGCCTTTTTTAACTCTTCCAAATGATGACCTTGTTGTTCAACAGATTCACTAGTACTATCATTTCCCTTTTCTATTTTAGCTTTTAAAGCATCTAATTCCTCTTGCCTTGACTTTATGATGTTATCTTTTTCTTCAAGAAGTCGGGTAAGTTCTTCGGTCTATTCAAAAGTAATAGGTAAGAAATAAAATAAAAAAATGTTAAACAACGATCACTGCCACAGATTATTTATAATTAATAAAATATTAAAGAATGCAGTTATGACAGATGTCAAACAAACCTTCTCTTTAAGACTAACATCAATCGAGGAAGCAACCTTAGCTACGGCACCAACACCATTAGCCTTTGCAGAAACACCGTTAGCCTTCGTAGTAATCGTTTTTACTGTTGTAGTAGTGGCAGGGGGGGTAGCTTTTGCTTTTGTGGTTTTAGAAGTTGTTGAAACGGTTATCTTTTTTGTCGAACTTGCTCCAACACTAGTAGTAGTCGTATTAAGCGATGGTTTACGTGCAAGACCTGGCGCAGTAGGTTTTATCGCATTGGTTTTGACGGTTGTAGTCTTCGAAGCGTGACTCTTTGCGGTCAAACCTGTAGTAGCTTTAGATGATGTTGACGCTTTGGCCGTGGTAGGACTGCTGGGAATTTTAGGGGTCAATGGAGTTCTCGAATTACTAGAAGTGCTAGAGGAGCGCGTTCCTGGTGTCTTGGTTAATGGCGGAGGAGGATTGGATTTACTGATGGAAGAACTACGGGCACGTGTCGGTTTAGCGGTAGTTGTGGTAGTTGTGTTAGTTGCAGTTTGTTTTTTAACCGCCCCAGGTTTAGAACTAGAAGCAGTTTTTGCGATTTTACTGGTGGTAACTTTAGTAGCAATCTTTTTTTCCGACTTTTCTTTTTCCTTTTCATCGGTTGGACTTTTCGGAGGAGTCAGAGGATCGGCAGGATCAGATTTTGTTTCCGTAGCATTGGATTCACCGGAAACCGAAACATTTTCGTGCTGAGTTTCGGACTCACGTTGATTCTCTGATTCAAAATCGTCTGGAAGACCACACATTGATTGCGGTTGAGATTGAGATTCTATAACTTTATCAGTTCGTTCGGAATCAGTTTTTTCGGTTTCTTTATCGACCTCGGAAGGTTGAGTTCGCTCGGTATCTACAATAATTCTAATATTTTCAACTGAGGTTTCACCTTTTCCAGTGGTTTCAGAATGTTTAGTTACTTCATGATGTAAACTAATTTTTTCCACTTGCTCAGCTTGTGAGGGACAATCGGAAGGTTCAACATTTTGTTGCTGTAGTTGGGTTTCCTCTTTTGAAACTTCAGTTTCATCGATTTCTTCAACGGTATCCAAGAGTTCAGAGTGTTCCAAATGAACAACTTCTTCGACAACTTCAGTATATTCGACCACTTCAGTAGTTTCTTCCAATCCAACCGAGTTACCCATTGTAGAAATAGCGGTGGCCATGTTATTAAGTTAAAATCTAAGCGAGAAGAACAAAAATGTTACCTTTAAATATAAATATGATATGCATAAACAATACAAAAAGTGAGGCGCGTGTTTTCTTAAAAAATCAATTAATACACCAGGGTATCGAAGGAACCAATAAGCGAAGGAAAGGGGGGTGACTGTGGTTGTGTATTTACAGTATCATGTTGTGTGTGATATATTGTGCGTATATTATAGGTGTGGGAACTTGGAATGTTTGTTCCGCAGCAACCAACGAAATAGCGTACAAGCAACCTTTGCAGATGAGAAAAAAAACGCGACTCATTTTGAAAAAAAAAAAAAAAAAAGGTGACAACACTTACATGAAAAAGATTTATGGAAACTTTTTTTTATTAATTTTTGAAATAAATGTTTTAAAAAGAAAGGAATAAGGTTTGTTTTTTTTTTTTTTTAAAAAAAAAAAAAAAAAATAAAGATTATGATAATAATAAATTGGAGTTTAAAATGTAAATTTTCGTTAGCTCGTTTATGTTTTAATTGTTTTAATTTTAATTTTTATTTTTTTATTTCCTGTTATTTGCTTCCAAACGAAGCACACAAAAGGGAAGAGAGTGGAATGAAAACAGAAATAAATATTAATTGATATAAAAGGGGATGTAAAATAAGAAAAATTAGGAAATAAACCAAGTTTAGACTCAACAGAGAGTTTATTATTTATTATTATTGTAAAAAAAAAAAAATAAAATAAAAACTCCGATAATCAATCAATCAACACCACATCTGCTGATGGGTGGGCAAAAAAAAGGGTTCAATTGTGTAAAATGGAGGGGGAGGCAATTAATAAACAAAAAAAAAAAAAATTTTTTTGATAGCCGATCCTTTTCAAGAAATTCCTAAAACTCACTTTTTCTCTTTTGAAGGAAATAAATTAACCGTGATGAATTTAAGGTGTAATAATAATAAAGAAATCTTTGTTGAAGGCTAATAAATTATGATTCATTTCCCAAAATGATTCTTATTCTGTGTCACTGTCGATTTTTTCTCTCGTTCAAAAAAGCAGCGAATAAGAAGAACGGTTCATCTTTAAGATCTTCCAAAACCAACGCAAAAAGCAAGATTATGCTTTGCATTTTTCTCGAAGCTTTTTTTTGTCTTAAATTCAGCCTTATAAAGGGACTAAAAATTTTAGGCATTGTAAAATTTTCTATTATTTCTTCAACTGGTTAGCGGATTATGTCGGTAAAATATGAACCAAAGGGATCTACAAATTAAAGTTAAACATGGGAACTTCGTGGGGTCGTTATAATTTCTTGTGTAAAATGCTTCAAGATATACCCAGTAAAGCAATTTTGTATAACCTGCCGAAATACAATGAGAGAACATTTTATCTTATTTATTTACGAACTAATTAACTAATTGCGTTAAAATCATTTCATCCAATTCGATCGGAAAGTCCAAAAGGAAAAAAAAATTTTTTTTTGTAAATAACTAAATAAGGTAATTTCAAATTTTCTTATTAATATCACAAGTGTGTACAAACAGTGTCACCTTGAAAAAGGGAGTAAACAATCTGTATTTAATATATTCATTTCACCTTTACAAACCACTCACCTGAAATATTAATTTTTTCAGTTGTTTCAGCCCTTTTTCCCCGCTTAAAATGAAATCTGTGTCTTGGTTTAAAAATTGTTGTAACCTAAATTAAAACTTTATTTCTTTCAATCCATTTAAGTATTTCAATAAATAAGTAATTCATTTCTTACAAGCACGTAGCATTTCATTCATAAAGATCACGGACCAACCCATGAATTTCTATTTCAAGTCAGTTAATAACGAAATTATACGTATATGTGCATTATCGAGGCACGATCTGCATCATTTCTAAATCACGTGTAACTCCATTTACGTTACATACATATATTACAAGCATACACTGGATTCTGAACGATGATGAATCTAAACACAATTTTAAAAGATTTGACGCAATCGATGATATGAGCAATTGATTTGCAACCGGATATTATAAAAAAAAAAAATCGTATAATTGGAATCTTCATCCAATAAAAGATATCAAATATAATAATGGATCGATCGATGATTAAAGATTTTTTTAACGAATGCATCGAGAAAAGATTTTTTTGTTTTTAATAAAATTATATAAAATTTAAAAAAATTAAAAAATTAATTTGTCAAAGGATAAAAAAAAATTTTTTTTATTTTTAATGTATCATTAAAATTCATTATTCGATTCAATTCGTTGGTCACCCTGCATTAAAAAAAGAAATATCCGATATTTCATATTTCAGAACGAATCAATATTATAGAACTGCGCTGAACAATATTCTGACATACCCGATCCCGATGAATCACATGAATATATCATCCCTTTAATAAAGGGGACGTCGTCTTTTTTTGTAACATATCTACCTCTCCATTCACACGCTCCATCACACATGACAAATATGACAAATTGAAACTCCAAATATTCATCAGCTGACCCTGAGACAATATTAATGCAGTATTATTGTTATTTGTTTTTAATAACTATGGAATAACGGAAAAATTAATTATTGAATGTACAAGGGTATTTGCAAAGGAAAAGTTGTCATAAACTGATTGTTATTTACGTTATTAACTTTCAAGTCAATCGAATAAAAAGGAAAAAAAAAAAAAAAGAATAATACAATTTTCAAAGAACATTCAATGTAAATCCCCACCAATTTGTATAAAAGTTTTTCCCTATTTTTTTTTTTTTTTTAATAAAGGAAATTTATGATGTTGGGGTAAAAATTTCTCATGATTTAATAATGTTGGACGAAAAATAAGGTTCTCACGATCAACCTGCCCGTCTGCAAATGTTATAAATAATATACAGGTTACAGTTTCCAAAAAAATTTAGCTTATTAGTTAGTAATGTATAAAATCACATCTAATTTTCGATCTCTTTTTTTAAATAATTTTCATTCTTCAAATCCTTCACGAATTATTCTTTCTAATAAGAATTTCTTAAATTTGAGAAAACGTTATTTCGCAATGTCCACAAACGCTACTCTCGGTACCTTTAGTTTGCCCGAAACCCTTAATGAACCTATGGTGATTTATCTTTATTATTATTATTTATTGTAGACTTTTTTTTTTTCTTTTATTTTTTTTATCCGGATTGATCTAAAAAAAGATACGATTTTTTTCTATCAGAGGAATTTTGAACCGGGTAGTTCGGACCGTGCAAACCTTATTGCTGCTTTGAACGAATTTAAAGCTCAGGCACCCATTGAAATTCCCATACTCGTTAACGGGGAAAAGGTAAATTTTTTTTTTTTTACCTGGCATATTATGTCATCTTAAAATAAAATATATTACCATGTCTTCTTATAAATCAAAATCAATTTCATTCTCCATTTATAAATAGATTCATACTGATAAAATTCAAGAACAAAGAATACCATCAGATCATCAAACGATTTTGGCTAAAGCTTACGAGGCAGATTCTTCAATCGTTAAAAAAGCAATTGAAGGTGCATTGGCGGTAAAATCAACTTGGGAAGCTTATCCATTTAACGAAAGATCAACCATTTTTTTAAAAGCGGCAGATTTAGCGGCAGGAAAATATAGATTTAAATTATTGGCTGCTACAATGCTTGGACAAGGGAAAAATACTTGGCAAGCTGAAATCGATTCCGCCGCGGAATTAATTGATTTTTGGAGATTTAATAATAAATACGCTCATGAGATTTATCAACAACAACCTTCTAAAAATGCTCCTGGCGTTTGGAATCGCGTCGAATATCGTCCTTTAGAAGGGTTCGTTTACGCTATCACCCCATTTAACTTTACTGCCATTGCTGGTAATTTACCAAGTGCCCCTGCTTTAATGGGTAATGTAGTACTTTGGAAACCTTCTCCAAGTTCTTTACTATCTAATTGGGTTATAATGGAAATTTTAAGAGAAGCTGGTTTACCTGATGGTGTAATTCAATTTATACCTGGTCCTGCTGAAGAAATCACTGATGTGATTTTAAAATCCCCCGATTTCGCTTCTTTACATTTTACCGGATCCACTTTTGTATTTAAACATTTATGGAAGACCATTGGAAACAATATCGATACCTATAAATCTTATCCAAGAATCGTGGGTGAAACCGGTGGCAAAAATTTTCATATGGTACATAAGTCTGCTGATGTACCGAATGTTGTAAATCAAACAATTCGCAGTGCTTTCGAATATCAGGGTCAGAAATGTTCCGCCTGTTCTCGAGCTTATATACCTGATACCTTATGGGATGAGTTCCGACAACTTTTACTACAACAACATTCCAAAATTAATGTCGGTTCTCCCGAAGACTTTTCCAATTTCATGGGAGCGGTCATGTAAGCTATCCGGCTATGATATTATTACAAGCTTCGAAGCCTTTTTTTTTTTTTTAAAAAAAAAAAATAATAAAATGAAATAAAATAAAATTTTCAAAACTTTTAATTCAAAACTTCTAAATTGTAGACACGAAGCATCTTTTGAAAAGATTAAAGGTTACATTGATTGGGCAGCTAAAGATGCTGATAGTGAAATAATCGCTGGTGGTACTTATGATAAATCAAAGGGTTATTTCGTTCAACCAACCATTATCGTCACTAAAAATCCAAAAAGCAGGACAATGGTCGAAGAAATTTTCGGGTATGTTGATTTAAAAGTTTGAGCAAATTAATAAGTCAATTACTTGTTAACTTTAATTTTATCTTTCTATTTTTAGACCTGTGCTTACTATATACGTGTAAGTAAATATTTTATTCTGACGATCCAACAAGAATTTCTTGCTTTTAAACAATTTACTAATCCACATTTTTATACGTTATCTAGGTATAAAGCTGATGAATACGAAAAAGTTCTTGATTTGGTTAATGAAACATCTTCCTACGCTTTAACTGGTTCCATGTAAGTTGATAATATATAAAGATATCAATTCAGTTAAAAATGATTTCTTAATAATAAAAAATTTTCTTTTATTTAGTTTTGCACAAAGTCGATCCGCGATTATGCTCGCTGGAAGCAAATTACGATATGCATCTGGTAACTTCTACATTAATGATAAATCAACTGGTGCTATCGTAGGTCAACAACCTTTCGGTGGTTCTCGTTCTTCCGGAACAAATGATAAAGGAGGAAGTGCAACCCTGGTAATATATTATTTTTTGTAAATACTTAATTCATTTTGTTTTTTTTTCAATATAATTCTTAATTCTTAATCCTTTCATTTAATTAATTATAGCTATATCGATTCACATCTATGCGCACCATTAAAGAAAATTTTGTTAACATTCAAGAATATTTATACAAATCAAATCTTGTTTAAATTCCAAATCTTGTTTACAAAGACCTATTATGGGTTTGAATTATTAAAATTTTGTTATAGATTTTATTTAGTCCGTTTAGTCCATAAAAAATAAGAAATCGAAATATTTTATTTTTATATATACTTTTTTTTTTAGTCTTTTATTTTTTACTTATTGATCAAACGCGTCCAATACGCTCAACCGATTTAATCATCAGCGTATACTAAAAACTCACGAGTTCCTGTGTAGTGAGTTGCAAAAGCTTTACCATCTCCAGATGGTTGCGAGAACGCTACTTCACTAGGCTTGAGCTCACAACCATAAATAAAATTTTTCCTAATATTCAGAGGGAATTAATATATGTTTTATTTAATTTTAATAAAAGAAATTTTCATTTATACATACCTGACTTGATCCAGTAGCCTTGACGCAATTTTTTTCCTCCGATAATCTTTTTTAACCCATAAGCGACTAATTCCACAAAAAGCACGAATATAATTCGTACTATTAAAAAATTTTCTTTTAGTAATTATTTTAATTTGCCGTGAAATGAGTTTTAAAATCGATTCTTACCAACAAAAAATTCCTGACCCAACATCAGTATCAGTATGCATTTTCGAATCTTTACTAGATTCATTTTGAGCTTTGTCACTTGAAGGATCTACAATTACTTTATAAGCTTTCTCAATCTGAACGGCCAGAGCAAATCCAACAATGTCATACTTATTAGCAATATAAAAGTACGCTTTGCTCGTATTCAACTTTTCCTCAGTCAACATTACTGCGCCAAGTTCCAAATTGACCCATTCAATAGTGTTCTTAATCTGGTAAAAAAAAAAAAA
>CAJVPP010002622.1:0-14108 GCA_910592005.1 Funneliformis mosseae
AATAATATCAAATTAATCAGTGTTGCCTCATCAATTTAAAATGTCAATCAATAAAGTTCTAATTAATTAAAACTGCGCAATTAAAAAAAAATGTGTTATAAAATAATAAGAAAAATCGGGAATTAAAAAATAAACGAAATAAATATTAAATTAAAATGATAAAATGGCGAAAAGAGAATGTTGAGCTCTTTAAAGATTTCCAGCTCATAATTATAAAATAAATAATTATTAGGACAGCCAATATAAAGTAGTTTAATGAAATGACAATCTATCAAGTGTGTTTGTAGTTATGTGCAATCCTAGTATTTTGCAACTGGCAAACAGTCAATGCAAGTACCAGTTGCAAATGGCACTATTATCTATTTCTTCAAATTTATTGAACATGCCACAAAATCAGGAAGATAAAGTAAGATCGATCTTATTTGTTGAGTGTTTCGCAAATTCTCAACAAAATTATGTAATAGGTAAAGGCTCATCGTGACTATTTAGGAAGAATTGAAATACACTACCCTCGGAAAAGTATCCGGTCAAGCATTTTTTAAATTTCTCAAGATCGGACATATCAACTAAATAAAATTTTTTTTTTAAATAACCCCCATATGTTTATATTTGTGTAATAATGCATAGATCAGGTATAATATACAAAAACATAAAACAACTTCGATTTCACCTTTTTAAAAATTGCGCCATTCAACATGGGAAAAAATCGTGAATTAAATGACTTTGAACGCGGACAAATTGTCAGTTTAAAGTTAGCGTGAAGGACTCACGAGGGAGGCTATCGCACGCATTTTAAAGTTTCCAAAAAGCACTGTTACAGATGTAATTGTGCCGTATGCTAATTCTAATAATGGATCAAATGCTAAAAGATTCGGATGACCAAATTCTATGAATAAAGATGGTGAGCTTAGGAAAATTATAAAAAAAAGAATCGGACATCTCTTAATTATTGACGATTTCAATTATTTTAAAAATTTACACTTAAAATTTTAAATAAATTTTTTTTTTTTCGGCTGACCGGATACTTTTCCGAGGGTAGTGTATCTCTTCTTACAAATTTGACATCCTTCAAAAGAGCAATTCAAGATTTGATACGTCAAATTTTCAAGTATGACGTAAATTCAACTGAAGGCGTCGAATGTTTAAAAATAGCCAATAAGCACCTTGGTAATTCCCATAAATTGTTCAAAGAACAAAGATAAAAGTTAGCATATAAATCATTACTTTGATTCTAGAAATACAACAGATCTTTTACAAAAGAATGAAATTATCAAATTCGTGAACAAATCTGTTACAGTTCAAGTGTTAAGTCATATGAATTAAAGACTCAAAATTCATTATCACATTTACAGAACAGATTTATCCAATAAGTATTTGCAATTAACTATGAACATTGAAAGCACAAGAACTTTAGATAAATTAACAAAAACCATTGCTGTATCATTGCAAAATGGCAAAAATTTCATTAGACAATTGCGATTATAATTTTAGTTATATATAGATTTATTGTATTTAATAACATAGAATTATTTACTAATAACATTATTTTATTTAATTTCGCAGCTAATTTTATATTAATATTAAATTTTTTTAGATTTATTCATTTATTTATTAAAATTATAAATTAAGTCAAAAATAGAATTTATATTTTGACTCCTCAATGTAACATCTTGCAGTTTTCCTAATGCTTAAAGTAAAAGGAAAATATAGAAATTATGTCATTATAAGTAAAACTATGAAAGGAGTGGCTTGTAGAGCGCTTTTTCTTTATGTAACATGTCTAAAAATTTCCATTAATTCTAAATTAAATCTTATTTTTTTTTTCATTCTAGAGTTCGCTGAGTAGAAGTATCGTTGTTAAGGTTCTAAAGAAATTTTGATGGAGTCAGATCTAAATATTATTAAGCTTTTATCTTTTATTTATTTTTAAATTAGCCCAAATTTTCTTAATTTATTTATTTATTAAATTTTATAACAGTACATTTCATCATGTTTTATTTATTGATATTTTCACATTTAATTTTATTTAAATAAGTTTAATTTTACAGTATTTACATTATTTCTAAAAACTTCGTTTGGACGTTGTTATCTCATCACTGAATATTAAACTTCTAAATCATGATTATTTTAGTAATTTATCAAAAATTTAACCCAGAAACGTTCTAAGTAAAATTTCATCCTGGTGATAAGCAAGGTGAAAAATATTTTTTTTTATTACCAAAAAAATTCTGTTCTCAGAATATCAGGGGTGAGAACGATATTGGGTAAGATGTAATAAAGTATCGCGTTTTCTGTAAAGAAATGTAAATATCAAGTTTATAAAATATTCATTTAAAAGAATGTCCAATAAGATTATTTTTAAATTTTATTTAATTTATTGTGACTTGCTCAGTTATATTTGATTTTATAATTAAATTTAATTGTTTAAATTTAATTTGATAAAAATTAATAATACGGTTTATGGTATGAACATATTTAAAGATTTTCTATATTTAGAGGTTTTGCACAAGCTGAACTGGCCCATCTCGAGATATATAAATTGCTCGTATTAAATTGTCATACAAAGACTTAATGTTTTTATGGGTCAAGAAAAAAAAACTAAAAACAAAGAATTATTATTTACTACCTATTGCATTAATCTAACTAATCTTCTAAAGAAAATAGACTAATTTATTTTTCTTATTACAAATATAAATAAAACTATTACTCTGTCTTTTTAAAAGAACTTGATCAGATCAAAATCGTTTGTATTAAAGGAAAAGCTTATTTTTTTAATTTTTCGAATTTTTTTTTTAAAAACAAAAATTTAACTTAATATCTCTTCTTTTGATAATCAAGGAACTATCGCTTCAGGAGCGTGGGATTCTCTTCAAATCAATTCTCATGATTGTAATCGCTTCGCTTTCAGAGTGTTTTTCATGAAGTGTAACATCGGAAATAATTCGCGAGCCGTGACTTTTTGCTATAATAGAGAAGTATTACGAGGCATTGACCAAAAATTTCAATTAAAATTGTTTCATTTATTAAATTAATTTAGTCAAATTTCATTTTAAACATATTATGATGAATTTAATTATCTCAAAGCGTACAAAGTAGATGATACATATATCATTCTATGAATGTATTCAACGTGACAATCATGATCCTACAAAACAAAAAAGTAATCTAAAATCGATATATGAATTTTGACAAAAGAAACGAAATTTTTTATATTTGAACACTATCTTTGTGACCAGGAGTTGTTGTATGAATATTCGTAAATGTAAATTAAATCAAAACAACATCAAAAGTCGTTAAAATTTGATCAAATAAACGCTGATCACTCACTTTAAAAGCACCAAGTTAAAAATTTAATCTGATTATGCTAGATACCTTATCTTAATTCAGAGAATGCTGGTAGTATATTGCTTAACTTTATTTGGAAAGAATTTAGTTTCCAAATAATTTTTAACGATCATACTTAGTTATTTATATCTATTTCCAAACATAATTTAGATTAAACTTTATACTTTATGCTTTAACAATCAGCTTAATAAATAGTGATTAAATATATAGAATTTTTTTTTAATTTTAGGGTATCATCGAATAGAACTGCTCCTGATACCGAAAAATACAGCCTAAAAATCAGTTTTATTTATAAATGCTTAAACAAAATTTTTAGACGAATTTTCAGTATCTAAGCACAGCCTCGAATAAGGTAAATATTTTACTTACTGATAAAGAACTACCTCTAATACTTACTGAAACATCCAGCCTAAAATTTTAAAATACTTGAACAAAATTGCTTTTTTTCAATTTTATGGGCAGATTTTTCGAGACCTTGGCGCAGCTCCACATACAATTGCCGTAAAATAATTGCGCCTTGACTAATTGGTTCGCTGTCTTGAATTTTTAATATTTATAATTAATAACTTGATAAAATCGTGCATTATTTTTGTATGATTTAACAATTTGATATTAATAAACTTACGAAAATGATTTTAGCTTATAAATGTTCATAAAATAGCGCCCTTTTCTTTTCTTTTATTTTTTTTCTTTTGTGATAAATGATTTGATTTTTCTAGTGTTTGATATATAGGATTTTTTAATCTTTTCTTTTTTTACATTATTTATTTTTTTTTTTTTACTTATTTGTGAATAATAACGATAATTATTCTTTTTTTTAGGTTCTTTGGACATAGGGTCAGTTCTTCTACTGCGGTAAGACATTGTATTATTATTCTTATAATTATTATTATTTCATTAACTGTTGTATATTATTATTTTAGATGATTTTTTAGTTAATTTCTTTCCGTTAAAATCACAAATTATTTTTTTCGATTTTTTTTTATTTAATTTTTTAAAAGATTTCTTTCGCGTCGGTCGCATAGGTAATTTTTTCTTTTCTTTTTTTAGGCGATTTCTTATATATACGGTTTTTTATTCTTTTCATTTAATAAGTTATATATATATATTTTTTTAGGTAATTTTTTTTCGAATGGATCGTTAATTACTGTAAACAGATGATTAAACCTTAAACTATGTCCCATTCTTCAATGAGTTATCCAAAGTAACCAAACCTGAAAATGTCTCTTAAAAAAATTGAACATACAGAAAATTAAAATAAATCCAAGTTATTTACTAATAATAAAACAAAATGAAAATTTAATTAAACATCACCGATAAATTCCATTCCAATTAATCTTGTAGTACCATTTTGCCAGTGTTTTGATGAAAGAATATTAAAATATTATTATCAAAGACCGTGACTAACAAAAGAATGATGGTAAAAATCCTTTAAAAGTAAAATATTTTCAAACTATTAAATCTTAGATTTATGAAAAAAAATTTTTAATCTTCAATATTGTACTCAATAAAATATATTTTTCAAAATGTGGAGGGTACAATATTCCATGGGGTACTATATATTAAGTAATTATTTTGTGGTGCAATAACAAAAGGTTATATTGCTGATACCGGATAACTCGCTTATCCGGCACTTCGAGTCGAATATTGTAAATATTAATTACCCTGAAAAATGGTAGCGGAATATCTTTCATTTTAAATAGTGCCGGTTATCCTATTAAATAGAATAATGAATAAATAATTCTAGAATAATCCGAATTATCCTTGGATAATATTGATCATTTATTAAAATTAAGTAATGATAATCATTACTAAATATTGCGTAGTTTGAACTTAAATAATATAAATAATATATTATCATTTAAAGGTCATTTATGTCATTTGACGTCATTTAGGTAATCATTTTATATAAACCAAATAAATAATTTGATAAATTAAAAAATTAAAATAGACGAAATAATTTTTTTAGTAAATGTTGGTATTGGGATAAGTAATTTTGAACATTTATTTTTTAAAAAGATAACTAAAATGAATGCTTTATCCTTATTGTAGATACCAGATTCTTCAAGCTTAGATCATTCGGAGGTAAGACCTATTATGAAAATTATTAATGTTAATTTTTTCTTAAAAAAAAAATTACTAAATTGAATTTCTTACCTTTTTGTAGATACCGTCTTCAAGATTTGGATCATTCAGAGGTAAGCTCTATAAAGGAAAACTTTAATGTTTAATGTTAATGTTAAATATTTTTTAAAAAAAATTAATAAATTCAATTCCTTACCTTTTTGTAGATACCGCCTCCAAGCCTTGGATCATTCAGAGGTAAGCCCTATGATGGAAATAATTAATATTAATTTTTTTTAAAAAAAAATTCTACAATATTAAATTCCTTACCTTTTTGTAGATACTGGATTCTTTAAGCCTTAGATCATTTAAAGGTAAGCCCTATAAAGGATAAACTTTAATATTAAATATTAATGTTAAATATTTTTTAAAAAAATATCAATAAATTCAATTTTTTACCTTTTGTAGATACCGCCTCCTTCAAGATTTAGATCATTCAAAGGTAAGCCTTTTGATAAAAATAATTAATATTAATTTTTAAAAAAAAAAATTTCACAATACTAAATTTCTTTCCTTTTTGTAGATACTGCTTTCTTTAAAACTTGAATCTTTCAAAGATAAGCCTTATAAAGAAAATTTTTTAATGTTAAATGTTAATATTAAATATTTTTTGTTAGATATTGGATTTTAAGCTTGAATCATTTGAAGGTAATTCTTTGATTAAAAAATTAATGTTAATTTATTTTTTTATAAAAAAGTTCACTAAATTAAATTTTTTACCTTTTTGTAGATTTTGAATTCTTCTAGTATTGGATCATTTAACGGTACTATAAAAAAAACTTTAATGAAATTTACTGATAATACGCATACTAAATTATTTTTTAATGCAAATTTACTAATAATTGACGAACAAATTCAAAACAGATAGTAGACTATTGATTTTATTATTAAATTCATATTTCAATATTAATACTAATATTTTTCATGATTTACATTAATCTTTATTAAATTTTTTAAATATATTTCTGATTACTATTTTATATTAAAAAATAGAGATTTGGATTTGATACATGAAGTTTGCACACTACCTATAATAAGTAAAATAATAAATTATTAATATTTACTATTAATTAAAAATAGATAAAATTTAATCAAAAATCGTACTTATTATATTTTAATAAAATTTGTGTACTAACTGTAATAAAAAGTGGAATAACGAATTATTAGAGACATTATTATTAATAAAAATATATATAATTTACACAAATTATACCTAATATGTTATGTATAAAATAAGTATATTACTTTTCAGTATATGTATTATTATTAACATCCCTCCTATTTAATTAACATTTCTTTTCAAAAAAATTAAAGCTTCAAATAAATCCTCTTTTATACTTATTCTTTTTGCTGACATTATTAATTCAGTATTATTAAAAGCCTTTTTACTTACTTCAGATATTGCTTGAATAACTAAATATTTACATCTTAACTGAAATAAAATTAGAAATTACCCCTTATTAATATCTTACTATTTTAAAGGATCTTGATCATTATGAGCTTGTGCCATTACTAAATATCTTTCAATCTTATTATTCTTTATTTAAAAATCTTTAATTTTATTATCAGAAAATAAAGATCTCTTATAAACTTATACTTTTAATATTTTTCTTTTTTTTAGTTTTGAACTATATGATTCTTGTTGAAAATCAATATTATTTTTGCTAACTCATATATTTCATAAAAGTTAGATTTTGCTAATTCTTTTTGATTATTAATTGCAAATTTCAATTTTTTTTATACAGATCTAATAAAGCTGCAATTAAAGCTTCCTTTTCAATCACTTCATAATAATGTTCAAGTATTTATAAAGATCTGCTTTAATTTTATCCAAAAGATCAAAAGTATTAATAGAAGTATTTATTTAAATTTTTCATTTAGCTTTAGATTCATCATCTTCGTCAACTACTTCAAATTGATATTCTTTAAATGCATTATCATTTGTTTTTAAATCTATATTACTATTATAAAATTCTTTGGTTGGATAAAAGAGTTTTTTTGAGTTTAGTAATACCTGGATATATGTAACTCATCATTGCATATTTTATACCCTCTAATTTTTCTATTAATTCTATAAAAGGTCCTAAGATTTCAAGTAAATCTCTTATATCATCCCATTTATCACTAGTAAGATTAATTTTTTTTAACCTTTTTGCATCTTCTTTAGAATCACAATCTTTACTTACATTTAATGAAGAAATAACAATTTCAATATAAGGTTTTAGAATTATTAATCTTTCTCATGCTATAAATATGCTTGACCAATATATTTCAACATTTGTAATTACTCTATAAAAAACTATTTATAAATCATTTTCCTTTTCTGGGTTTTCTTCAGAATTTTTTTTTTATGCATCTATAAGATATTATTAACCCTACACTCAGCCTATTGAACTAAGGTAACTATGATTTAATAATAGGAAGTAACATATAAGAAACTACTAAGTTACTGTAAAATAAGTCCTATCACAATCAACCTTAAGTTTATACTTTTGGATGAGTAAATAACTTTAACAATTTATAAATATGATAAACACAATTGATATGATTGACACTTTGAAGGATTTTTAATATGTATAGTTTAAAAAAAAATTTCTTTATTGTAAAGATTTATATCTTTAGCAATCCTTAACCTTAGATTTTAAGTCTTAAACTCGAACTATTAAATTTACACTGTTATCTTTGTCCTTTTATAAGAACAAATTTCTATCCTATTTATATAAAAATACAATTATAAAAAATTATTATTTAATGCTAAATTATTTTATAACGCTAAGATAAATATAAAAGATAAATTATAATTTAACATTGATAATAATATAATAGATAATGATAATAAAATATAAGAATAAAATAAATAAAATAAAAATGTTAACTAAGTTAAAAATGTTAATGATATTAATAACATTGATCATTCACCAATCTGTGACTTCATATAGTATCAACGTTCATTTTATTTAAAGTAATAAAAAACTTGATTAATCTTTTTGCATATGCAATTAAAACTTTAGCAATAAGCAACCCTTTTCCAATAATCAGTTGAATTATATGTGCAGTATATAATAATCATTTTAAAAAAGTAATTTGATTAAAATATTTTTTCATATTAGAAGCATTATCTGTCATATAAAAGAAAACTTTGTCTTGTAATCTCTAATCTAAAATAACTTTTTCTAATACACTTTGAATAGCATATCCTATATATAGATACAGCATATATTGAATAGCTAAAGTTATCTCCTTCATCTCAAAATCTGATGTAATAAAATAATATATAATATCAAGAAACCCTTGCTTACTATGAGAAGTCTAAAAGTTACAGATTAATGAAACTGAACTTGTATTCTCATAAATATATTACTTTAGATATCTTTTTAAAAATTCATATGCTTCAAAAATTCTTTTTCAAAATTCTTTATCAGTTAGAAGTTTAAAGTTTTTATTTAATACATTGATAAATTTATGAAAAGAAGGAGATTTTAAAAGATAAAATGGTTAAAAATCTAGAATAAGCCATTTAAAAAGAAGAATTTTCAAATGTTTTTGTCAATCTTGTATCATTTGTGAAAGTGAATCTGATGAAATAGTATAATGATCAATTTTAATTTGTTTTAAAGATGATGTAGCCTTTAAAAGTATAGAATATTCATAAATTTTATATTTTCATCCAAAATGGCTAATAATATTACCAGTTGAACCTGATGTTTCTATTTTTACTATACAAATTTCACCACTATCTAATGGTTGATTGCATTCAAATATAAATTATTTGAATCTGTTAGACGAATTTTTCTTTCACCCTAATTATATATTTAACTACAAAGTTTTGAGCTTCCTTTACTTTAACTTAAATATTTAATAAATCAGTTTTTTCTTCTGATTTTTCAAAGATGTTTGTTTTCTTTTCTGAAATATTATTATCGACTATATCAACATAATTAATATTATCATTATTCTCAGACAATAAACTTTTTATTGAAATTTTTCAGTTAAGATATTCAAAATAATATTTATAAATGAGTTCTTTGTTTCTTTAATCTTGTTTCTTTTTATTCTTTTTAAATGAAAAAATGTGTTATTTATACGAATAAAGAATTAAAGTTTTCTATTTTATGCAATGTAAATGCTAATCATTATATTTATTCTAGAATAATCTGAATAATCCTAAGATTTATCTATTTATAAATTTATAGATCTGGTTAACTATTCAAATATTATTCAGATATAATGTAAATAATAGGATAATCTGAATTTATTCTAGGATATTATTCATTCAAAGAAAGCTTTACTTGTAAATAAAAAGTTACTAAAAAAATAAAAAAAAATAAAAATTATTTTTTGAAGTATATTAACAATTACTTATAAAATCAAGGTAAGATTAAATCAAAAGTCCTGTTTTGTCATTAAAACTGTGAGATATGTTTAATAGTACTGCATTAATAGGAATTCAATTTATTAAGTTGAAAAACTTATTTTGCTACAGTATTCAATTTCATTTCTTACTAGTTTTAAAAAAATTAAAACAATTTCTGAGCCTTGCCATTTATAAAATTATTTTTTTTTTTTTTGTTTTGTTTTTTTCCAAAAAATTAAAAATAAAAAAAATGATCTCACTTCTTTCTTTTCTAATAAGTTTTCTTAAAAAAGCTCTTTTTTTCTCTCTCTCTCTTTTATTACTCTTTCTAGAAGATTTATTAATTTCAGAATATTTCATTTTCTAATGCTAATTATAACATTTCATAATGCAAATAAAGTATATATACTTCTTTTCAATATAAGTTTTTCAATTTCTATCTAAAGATAGTGAAAATTGAAGGTAAAGAAACTCTAACTTTCTCTTTAGGTGATTTTTCTGATCTGATATTTTATTTATCATGAATTCAGCATCTATAAACATTAGGTTAAAACAAAATAATATCTTCTGATTCTAAGTAATTTAACAATTTTTGAAATAGAAAATTTAACTAAATTTGATACTTAATTTTTTTAAAAAAAGCAAAAATAATAACATATTATTCTTAAATCTTTGTTAAATTTCACTGTGTCTCTACTGTTTCTGATTAATTTTATAAAATTGTCTTTAAAATATATTATTAATAATCTTAATAATTTATTTTAATTACCATTAATAGATTTGATTTTATTATTAAAATATTTATTATCTTATTTTAGTATTGTGCAAAATATTTGAAAATTGATAGTAATATTTCTAAATATCTAAATATACTTAATCTTCTATCTATCTAAAATTCTAAAGCTTATTCTTTTTAAATCTAACCATTTCTTATTACAAATCTTTAGATCAATTATAATATATTAAAAGAATAAAATTTTAAAAGTAGATTTTCCTTATAAAATTTTCTCATAATATATTTAGGATGTGATTAATTTGCTATTACGTGATTTTAATAACTAACTTCTTATATGGATATGAATAGAAATAAAGTCAGATTTAATTTAAATAAATAAATTTCTGATTACATATAATATTAATTTATTTAAGTAGTAAAAAACTTTTCTTTTCAACATGACACAAATGTAGTCCAGATGGTTAGCTGAAGATTTTCTATAATTAATGCAATCACAAATTTAAATTCAGTATAAACTCATTTATTAATAAACTAACAGTCTTTAACAAAAATTTAAAACTTTTAACAAATTAATATTATTAAAATTATGGTGGATCTTTAAAGAATCGATTAAAATGTTGGTTCAAACATTTTTTTTTTGTTTAGCATTGCATATATTTATCTCGAGTTATCATGATTTGCTTAACATTTTAAAGCCTTTTTCATAGAGCTTTGTTTGAATCATTTTTTGAAGAATATTATTAGTTTAAAGCAACTTATTTATAGTTTTTTTTATAGTTTATGCTATTATAACGTCAAAAATAAAAACCAAATTTTTTTCCTAAATAATCACTTAATATATGCACATCTTTCATTATGAAGAATATTATAATGCAACCAATAAACAATCCAATATACCACAAAAATGATTTAAACCTTTATACATCTCGAATTCCTGTAAATTTCATCATGGCAATTTAGAATAGGGATGAGAAAAAAAAGGATAAACCATAATTTAAATCACGTAGTTTATGCTATAATATAAATGAATTGAAATTTAAATTTTATGTAAAGAACAATTTTAAATTTTACTAACGTGAAATGGACGAATGTATGATAAAGTAACCAAATATTTATGCTGAGAAATTGTATTCTTTCTCACATATCGGTAGGAATGATAAAACGCTGTCTGTTTTAAAATATACTATTGATTTCCTGAAATTAATTTTTTTGTATAAACCAAAAAAAGGTTCCATGCATTCAAGAATACTCACTGTAAGATAGGCCACTTTACTGATATGTAAAAGATTCATCTTGCTTTATCGTTATTTATTATGTACGATTGACCGTATTAATAGACATTTAACTTATCTGCGATTTTATTGGTTGAATTTTGTCGCGTTCTGAAAATTACCTATTTTTTTACTATCAAAATGATTTTAAAATGATTAATATTTTAATTACTGCACGAGTTATTCCTTAAAATTGATTTTTAAGAGTCAATTTTATTATTGATCACGATGTAAGAAAAGTTTATAAATATAAACTCTCTCAAACTAAATCAACATAATTCAAACCATTGAATTCTTTACTAATAATGTCTTCCTTTTTTCATTTTTTTAACCGTCAAGCACATGACAAAAAAAATATATTTCGATTTTTATTTATACTCTTGACGTTACACCTTTGTTTTTATTTTTACTTCTTTTCAGTACCAATTACAATCTCGTTACCTTCTCCCCACGCCTCTTCCGAAGATGATACCGATTATGATTATTTCTCCCCCTTACACATTATAGTATGAGCATATTTGTTGTTTTTGATTATTGCTCGATTAAATTTCTAATCACTTCCTCACTATTTTAGGGTTACTGTTTTGGTTCCATTTGGATTATAGATTTCGGTCTCGCTTGTAGTCGAAGTCTTTATAATGAGAATCGACTCATCAAAACCATAGAAAGAGGCACAAAACTTATAACTGATATTTCAGAAGATGAGTTCATTCCTCGATCAATAATTCTAAAACAGCTCAAAGAGATTCTTCAACCGACCAATTATCATTCATCTTATCATATGATTTGTGGTGAATTTGGAACTGGGAAAACTATACTAATAAAAATGGCATCAAAAGAAGTTGGACATGGCATAAATTATGTTGATGTTCCTTCTGATATTAAAGATTTTGGAACGGCATTTGGGGAAGCACTAAATTTTGCATTTGAGGAGGATATAACTCTTACAAGACAACTGATACGAAAAATTGGTATTGGTACTACTAATGGTGAGGTTTATTATCACTGCATTTCCATAACAATCAACATTTTTGACCCTAATTTTTTTTGGTAGAAGAATCTAATATTCCTAAGTGGAAGAGAGCTTTGAATGCTTTTAAACGTATTGCTAAAGTGTATAAAGCCAAACATAACAAACCTCCAGTAATTATTTATGATAATGTTAACAGATTGGCTCGTATGGATCCAGATATCCTTTACGTTCTACAAGATGATGCAAAGGATAATGCAGATAATAGGAGTTATATTGCTGTGTTTGTTTCTAGTGAAGGAGTTTTGCCAAAATTAATGAAGGGTAAGTATTTTATTTTTGCTCTTGAGGGAAATATCCGACTTACAGATCGTGATTCTTATTTTAGCTCGAAGTGCCTGGTCACGAGCAATAACGCCACCAATGGAAATCAGTGACATTAGCGAAGAAGAATCAATGAAATACTTGATTGAGAAGCGTAAGATCGATGAAGAAATGGCAAAAGAATTATATCAATTGGTTGGTGGTCGCATTTTAGAGTTGAAGACTATTGCAAATGGTATTTTAGCTGGACAATCCATTGAAGGTAGGAATTAGTTTTATAATTTTGCAAACAAATTTACACAATTCCTGTTTTGCTTAATTCTTTTTTCATAGATATCAAAAAGCAAAAATTAATTGAAATTGGGCAGAAATTTTTTTCAGCGAAACTTCTTAAAAAACAAAAATACCATGAAATAGGAAAGCGTGCAATTAATACTTTACTCGTTTCCAAAGAAATTAATATTAACATATTTATAGATTTCTTTGAGAATAATGATGCGGAAATTGAGGAATACCAAAAAGTTTTAGGAAATAACGTGTTTGCATACCGTCCATCACGCGATACTGTGAGTTTTCAGTCGCGATCAATAGAATTTTACGTTCGGGAAAACTCTAATATTTTCATTGATTTATTTGATCTCGGTCCCACTGATGATTTCAAGCGTTAACCTCCAAATCAGAGAATTCGAAAATCAAAATGTGAATTATAATCAAATAATCGAAATGATCCAAAAATAGGAAAACTATACATTAATAATAAAGCTTTTTTTTACATTAGTCTGCTAAAGAAATTTGTTGTTTTTTTTGATACAAAATAAAACGTTTGTTTATTCCAATATATAAAATTAAAGCACAAATTAAGGGAAAATAGCGAAATATATGACATGCTTTCAAAGGAGGAAGTACGCAGATCCTAGACCATTAATGCGAGTTCTGTGTCATATTACTTCTTGCTTGCATTCCCAGAAAATTTCTATAGCTAAT
>CAJVPP010002623.1:0-14106 GCA_910592005.1 Funneliformis mosseae
ATTCACTTATTAATTTTTTTTATAATTAAAAAATTAAAATTAGTCATAAATTTAAAAGTTGCGATAACTTTTTTTTGGTCCAATACTTTTGACCGGAAAGTGTACTTCTACAATATTTTTATCTATAAAATGTGATAGTTTATTAGGATCTATAGCTGCACTTATTATAATATTAATAACATTTATTCTAATTTTTTGTTTCATTAAATTATTAATGAAATTTTTTTAATCAGATATTGCTTTCTTTTTTGATAAACTTAGCTCAATTGCTGTAAAATGCCTATAGCCATCATGTAAAATTCAACTTTATCTATTGCTCTTACAATTGTAACTTTTTTCATATTTTAAAATTTAATTTTCTTTTCATAATAAATATCATATTTTTTTTTAATACTAAAACCTATTGTTTCTAATAATGGAATATCCTTTGAAAGATAAAAGTTACTAGTAATATCTAAAAATTATTCTAATATTTTAGATACTATTTTTATTACTCAATTTGTTAATACAGAAGTTGTTATTTTATTTACAGGTTTTAAAATTCTTTGATGTGATTTAACTAATTTTATTTTTTAATATTCTTTTAATTTACTAAGTTGTAATCCAAAAAGTAAAATTTCTGATATTCTAGTCTTATTTTCTGTATTTTACTATAGATATATAAATTAATACTAGTTATATTTATATAGACTAATCTAAATACTATTAGCTTATCTTATGTAATAAATCAGTAGTATTAGTAGCTAACAACGCAGAAGATACTTGCTCAGTAAAGTTTTCATCATATTGTATATAATATAGGGGCTAAGCTATTAAAATCATCTTATAGGACCTACCAACTAAAATTGAGATTTTTGATTCATATTATTATATGATATATAAACTTTATTTGGTTAAATTTTTATAGTCAATTATCTTATTAACAAAGCAAGCAATTAGGCCATCAAAATTTCTCATTTTTTTGTATAATATCAGTCAAAAAATCTAAAATAAGATTTTAGAAATAATCAACATTAAATTTGGAAATGATCAACATTATTTTATTATTTAAAAAGTTAAAAAAATTTCAGATTCTTATAAAATTCAAAATTTTTTAACTTTAATTAAAACCATTATTAATAGTTTGAATGTGTGTTTGAATGAAAGGTCTAAAGAAGTATTCATACTCCCCCAGAAAAAATTTTTTTTATTGAAAAATTCCTTTTTTTTTTTGATTTTCAATAAAATTAATATAATAATATCCTGTAGGGTGATTTTAATAGCAAAATCTCAAGTAATATAAAATTGATTTCAAGTATTAAAAATTAGTATAATAATGTTCTGTAAAATGATTTTAATAGCAAAATCTCATTATAAAATTTATTTCAAATTTTATAAAAATTAGTCTTGTAAAATAATTTTAAATAATAAAATTTATATATTTTATAATAGCAAAATTTTAAATATTATAAAATAATAATTTAATAGTAAAAATTTTAAATAATAAATTTTAGTATTGTCTTAATAATTAATTTGACTTAATATTTAAAAATAGAACAATTTATTATTGGTTGAAAATGTTTATTGTAATGTAATATTTTTTTAATCATTATTTACTTAAAATCAATTTCTTATCCTGTAAAGTGATTTTAATAGCTTAGCCTCTATATAAAGATCTATTTTCTTGATATGTAATTATACATTAAACTGTTTACTTTTATTTTCACATTTTCAGATTGTTTGTATTTTATAATTATCAGAAATAAAATAACAGTTTAATACATGAGTAACTTGAAGAATTTTTTTATCTGAATATTTTTCTATCATGATTACTTTGTAGATAAAACTCTGATTAAACTACTCTTTTTTTATTTTTCTATTTATAGATAATAATATTATTTTTTGAATATTCTCTAACTTTTTTAACTATTGTTATTATAAAAAAAGTTTTTTTAAAAATTACAAATAATAATTTTTCACCAAATCTTTTTGAATGAATCATCTTAAGTATCAAAATTTAATAATCTTACTCAATATAGTCACTAGAAAATATCATGCATACTGAAATTATAATGCAATCAGAGAATTTACCAAATATGTTATGATGATTATTTTCTATTATAGTATAGATTTCATCATTGAAATATTCTAGATCTATTTAATTTAGCAAATCCAAAATTCAGAAAATTATTAAAATAATTTGAATTTTTTAAATAATTTAAAAAATATAAATTTATATATAATAAAAATAAGTAAAAAAATATATTTATTTTCTTTAGATTAATTGCAATAAATTGAAAAATCATCAAATATAAAGCAATAGTTCAATTAGAATACCAATTCTTTACAAAATAGCTAAATTAGTTTGATTATTTTGCTTTTAACAAGCATAAAATTTGACAAATGTAAAATTTTGATAAGTGTAAAATTTAATATTTTGGCAAAAATTAATAATGTGAATCAATTTTATTAGAATATATATTCATCAAAAAAAAAGTGTAATTAAATAAATATAAATTTATTCTAAATTAAATTCATTATCTAAAGTGAATAAATACTTTACCTCTTGCAATATATTTAATAATTCACTTCATTTTTTTGATTTTAATCCAGGATATTTTCTTCAAATATTTTTATCCAATTGTTTAAGTAAAGTTTTGATCTTTAATAAAATTTCTTTATTCATATTTTGCTTATTCTCTTATATATCTGCTTTTTATTTTGTAATTAGTATTGATCTAAAAAAGGAGATAGTTTTTTGTTAATAAATATTTTAATAATAAAATTTTGTCAAGCTTGCTTTGCTAATTGTATAAATTTTTTTAAACTTTCACTCAATTCATAATATCCTCCTAAACTTTGACAAATAATAAATTTTAAGCTTCTTAAATAGACTCAAAATTTTTAGCATTTTATATTGAATTCTGGTTGAGTTCTTGATCTTGAAGTTTGAGTATTATTATAACCAATTATTTCAAATAAATTAGATCTAAACTCAAAAAACTTTTTGCAATTGTGTACAGTGACTTTTCAATGATGATATTATGGAATAGAAGGTATTAAAGCTTTTAAAGCTTTATTTACTTTCTCAATAATTGCATCTAATCCTTGATGTTATTCAAAAATGCTTAATCTAAATATAACACAGTTTTTTTCTATGGTCTCACGTACTTCTAGATAAAGCTGCATCAATTAAACTTCATCAGCAACCTTTATCAAGCAATGAATCAGATATTATTTTGCAAACCAAATTGGGAAAAATGATTTCTTAGCAGCTCTCTTTAATAATTAGTTGTTGATTCTTATGATTTTCCTATAATTGATAATTGTCTGAAAGTAAACAAATATTTGCTTATATTTTATCTAATAAAGTGAGCCTTATTATTTTTTAGCCTAGATAAGGTACCCTTTAACTGAAAGGTTAGAATACTTTTCATATATGGTCACATAAGCTCTATTGCTATTGCTTGTCAATATATATTGCAAATAGAATTTTAAGACTTATGATGGTTTATGCATTTCTTAAAATAGGCAAGTTGATTTTTCGTCTGATAACCTTGATATATTGCAAATTATTTTAAATCTATTTTTCTAATTATTAATATAAAAAATAAATTTATTAATAAAAAATTATGCTGTTCTAGTAAAAAATTAATTTACTAATTTAACTCAACATATGCCTGAAGTATATTTATTTCCTCATGTAATTGCCTCAGTATAAGAACCAACCAAGGGAATTTTTCTTTCAACTTGGTAACATGATGATATGGAATACTATTACAAGTTACTGCTACCTATTTATGGCTTTTATCCTTAATACCAAATATCATTTCTATATGAAAACAAACCTTTTCAACATTTGCAATAGAATTAGAATTAATGTTAATTGGATCAAGAATATAAATCTTAGGAATATTAACTTCTTGTTCAATAACCAACCATTGAGTAAGGTTTATCTTAGGAATAGAAATATTATTTGATTTATCATTAATGTTATAAGTTTTAAAAATAAGTGACTTTATTAGCTGATTAATCACATTATCTTCAACTGCTTTTCATTTTGAATTTCAGCTAATGTTGATAATTATTCTTTGCATGTTGGATATACTTGCTTTCAATTTTCAATATTTTTTTAATTGCAATTAGAATATTCTTTCATAGCAGTAATATTGGTTACTATGATTATAAGAGAATCTATGGTATTAATAGGAGCTAATCTTTCTTTATGTAGAATTTCAAAAAGGTAAGTATATAATTCTTTGTTAATAACACCTTGTATTTGAGAGTTAACATTGAAAAGTTCTTCATATTGTAATCTATTTAAAGAAGAATATAGCTAAGGTGAGTTAGTATTTTGAATCTTATTTTGCAATTCCATATTAAAAGTAACAAAACTGGTAAGGGTACTGTCAAATATTACCTAATATCTTAGGGAAAAGGGGAATAGCAAAGATTTTAAGTTATACATAATAATATAATCACGTGATAATAGTATATCATATGATTATCATTTGATAAAGTGGTTTAGTAAAATTTGTTACACATTTATTATATAGATCAATATAGAATTTATAGTATTATAGCATTATAACATATACATATACATTTAACGCATTTTTATAAAATTTACTCATTTTCAATCCAAATTACAAGCCCTTGGTTCAAGTTCCATTTTATCACATAACCTCATTTATTAAGATGAAAGAAGAAAAAGATTGTTAAAAGATGAGTTTTACTATTTTTTAGGCTGTCTTCAGAAAGTAGAATGTATAAATTATTTGTGATTTGTTAGAAATATAAGAGTAGGAAAATATTTCTGACAAGTAGGATAACAAAGTCGCAAATATGTATTTTTTTCAATAGACGTACAATGAGCATTATAACCTGGTATTTTTAAAAGATCTTCATACTGAAGAAGGTGAATCAGATTAGTAAATTGACCATCTTTGGCTTTAGTAATTAGTGGTAAGAAACTATTATACAGATGAAGAAAATCCATAACTTTTTCGGCTTTAGGTGATCTACAGCAACTAGTATTTGTGTATCATTTGATATCAAGAGAATAAGTGCAAAAATTACAGTGAGTTTTGATTTAGGACTATGATACAAAAAATTTAGAATAGGTATGTATTATTTCTTTATTTATATCATTTGATTTTTCTTGTTCTTTTTTTCTTTTTTTTAATTCTTTAACCTTTTCTCTTTCCGTTCCTTTGAACTGTATATGCTCAAATAGATTCATGAGTATATCAATATAATAAGCATTGACCTTTTTTTCAAAAATCAAATCACGATACCAAATTTCACAAAGGGCTTTTCCTAAATAGTGAAAATTTTGAGTGGCTAATTCTAGATCTATAACTTTACCTTGTGAATTCAAATGCACACCAAAATGATTAATTGGCAAAGTAATATCTGTAAGTTTATCTGATAATGTTGCCATACCCCTTTTAACTGAATTGTATTTCAATTAATCTGAAATATGTGTTCTTATACTTAAAAAATCCAAGTTGAACTTTTTAAAAAGTTGATAATAGGATTTTATATTTTTTAAATGTCTAAGATTTTTGTCTGAACCTCTATTCATTAATAAAATCCATATTGATCAAATTGTTTCATTCATTTTTAGCATATTATCATATTGAGGATTCAAAGTAAGGCTTTTCAAGTCTTGTATGTACGTAAGTAAAGATATGCCAAGACTATTAAGGATATATAAAAATCGCTAACTTTTCTATTTGCATTCATCATTAGATTTATTTGGATTTATCATTAAATATACTGATAGAATTAATTTTTGTCTAAATCTCATAGGAAAATCATGGTCTATTATAGTTATAGATTTGTTAACGAATTGTAATGTACAGAATGTATGACTTACTGTAGGTATTTCAAGTCTGATCTTCATCTTGTCATCTTAAGAGATAATCACTAACATATCAGCAAAAGTGTTAGCAAATTACTTTGTACATTTTACTGATGTAAGATAATAATGGCTATTAGAAATTTGATTGACAGGGTAAAAGGTAACTTTTCAATGTAGTTCTTACCATATAGATTTTGTATCTTTCTTCAAGATTTTTATGTAGATGTTCTATTGTTTGAACTTTGATAGCTTCCTTCTATTATTTTATATCAGCTGATCCAAACTTCATGCAATTATGTATATACTTATGCAAATCTGGATGTTCAAAGAGAAGTGATGACTTTTCAGATTTATCATAGTGAACAACTTCTTTGTTTTTGATAAGTTATTTCAATTTTTTTTCTTTGCAATTTTAGGCATATTTGATGTTTCTTTTTAATTTTGCAAATTTATCTTTATTAGATTTAACTTTATCCTGCAAGCTTTCTATTTTTTGGTACATATTATTACGAATTTGAGCATCACTTGAAATATTGTAAATCTGCTTAAATTTATAAATTTTTTTTCAACTATTTGAATTGCATCTACTGTTCTTTTTTGAGCTAAAGCATTAGCGGGAATTTCTGATAAAGGATTTATTGAATAGTAAAAGAAAAGGAAAAGGTGTTCAATTTTTCTGTAAATATAGAATGTTTATATCTCATTGACTGTATGTTATATAGATTAAGTGGTGTATCTATATAATTCCAAATTATATTATCAATATTATTAGCATTCTTTTATTTCACTTATTTATAGCTTCTTGACAAATAACAGTACAATTAGGAGTGTAATTACTTATTTTTACTATAACACTATATACATAAGCATTTGTAAACTCCTGATATTTATTTATTAGTGAATCATATATTGGTTTTTATTAAATTTAAGGTTAAGAAAAAATGTTTGATGACTCATTTGTGACAAAATATCAATATTTTTATGAAAGAATATTATAAGTATAAATGTTTTAAGATGCTAAACACAAAATATATATGTCAATATTTTATGAATTTTATTATAGCTAATTTTTGAAAAGATCATCATAAACATCATAGAATTTTATTTTTTTTTAGTGAATTTCTTCCATTTCTCCCAAATTTAAGTATTAGGTTAGACTATAAACTATTTTTTATTTATCACTATAATAAACTATATCAATTTTATTTTAAACTTTTGACCATATATCAAATTATATCAAATGATTATACAGCATATCTTACCTGAGAGAAGAAGGATAAGTTCTTATATTAATATAATATTAGATAATATCTGGCAATACCTTAACGATATGATAAATCATTATATTAAATTCTCAATCAAGGTAATTTTTTTGTCCCCTTTATTCATTGTAAAATATAAAAAATAAGAGGTCTTCAAACAGTTTTTCTTTATACACAGTTAATTTTTCTAACCACTTTTAAAATTGATAGTAATTTCTAGAACTAGTAATGTGATTGTTAATACTAATAATTTTCTTTAATCGTATAATAGAATACTTAATAACTAAAGTAGCAAGATGGATTTCTGATCCATATCTCCTATGTTATGCTCTATATATTGCATCAATAGCAATGATGATTTTAAAAAGCTTTCTTGATTCGAGACATCAGTCTCTTAATTATTTTAAACTAACATTTTGATAAATTTAATAATAACTTGATTACATTTATTGAATCATTCGTAAGGAGAATATACCATAAGACTTTTTACTGCAAACTTACTATTATCTCTAATCAAAGATTCTATATCATCAAATAATGCCTTCCGTTTTATCTTTGCTTTTCAGTAATTGCATCAATGCACTTTTGCTGATTATCAAATTGTGAATTCCATTGTTTTATAAAATTACTATTTTTTTTATACTGCTCCTAGAGCTTTAAATAGGTCAGTTCAGATCAGGTCAATTAAGTTACCTGAACTAAGAGAATCAAGTTAGGTCAAATAAAAATCTGACCTGATTTAAATTATCATTTGATCTGACCTGATTTGACCTGACCTGATCGAATAAAATATTATTTTTAAATGATAAAACTATTATTTTTGAATGATAAAATATTATTCTTGAATGATAAATCATCATTTTTTAATAATAAAATCATTGTTCAAGAATGATAAAATCATCATTTAAGAATGATAAAATTATCATTCAAAAATAATAATGGATCATTCTAATTGAATGATAAAACTATTATTCAAAAATAATAATGAATCATTCTAATTAAATGATAAAATATCATTTAAGAATGATGATTGGTTGACCTAAATTTTGTTAGGTCAGGTTAGGTCAGTTTGACCTATTGATTGAGCTGATTTAGAGCTCTAACTACTTCTCATATAAATCTTGAATCTCGATTGTATAATTATAAGCCCTCTGCAAATTTTATTTTAATTCTTCTATTTTGTTTTTTTGACCTTTGATCTCTTTTAATTTTGGCTTCTAAATTATCACCTTATGTTATTGTATTTGTAAAATTTTATTGTTAAGATCTATTACTAATTGTAATTTCTATTATATTTTTAGGTAACTATTTTCCAGAAGACTTTTAGTCTCGTTAAGCTCAACCACTATATCAATGTTATTATCTTTATCATTATTGAGTCAAAGCCATTTATTTTCCAAAAGCTTTTTATTTTTCAAGAGTTGCTCATTTTCTAGGTACTGCTCGTTTCTTTAAGTTATATAAAATGATTATAAAAATGATAGTTTGATTATAATATTTCTCACAAACTGAATAAGAATTTAAAGAAGAATGAAGGTTAATAAGCTCAAGAAAATAATTCTGATATTGTGCAAGTCACTTAGCTGTTTCTAACTACTGGTATAGTGTTAAATTTGTGAATTTCTTATTTCACAAGGTTTTAATTCAATATTACTATAATTTTCTACTAAATTTGCAAAAATACATGAAAGGTCCTTTGCTCACTTTTGATAAATAAATACTAAAAATTATTCAAAAATATTAAATTATTTTAAAAAAAAAAATACTTTTTATTTCATTTTAATTAATCAAAATGCATTATAAATTTCCTAATTTTCAGGTCTCATTTACTTTTTCAAAAAGAGTTGATTATGATTGATTATTAACAAATATAAAAACTAAAACTCTTTTACAATCTATCTATATGCTATCTAAGCCATAATGAAAATTCAGAAAAAAAAAATCTGATTAAATGTATATAATAGCCAAGAATTTTCTATAGAATATTCTAGAACTCATTTCCTTATTTAGTAAATTTCCTGATTGTAATGCAAATTTTATTATTTTTGAAAAATTATTTTATTATTTAACAGATCATATAATATCTATTATACATTGTTTTAATTTATAAATAATTATATTATTCATATGTTACATTACACCATGATTTCTTTATTGTATTTTTAATTTTACATCTTAAATCATAATACTTAAAAAAACAAAACCTATGAAAATAATATAGTAAATTAATAAAGAAATTAACAAATAGATGTGAATTGTAAAAATTACTTTGATTTAAAAGATCAAATATTTAGTAGCAATTTCTAAGACTTGGATTATATTTGTAGACTTAATATTTCAAATATTTAGATTCTATAAATACACATTGAACTTCTTTAAGCTAAAAGAACTAAAAATTCTAAAAAAAAGAAATAAACAAAATTAATAAAATTAGAATTATTAAAAAATAAAAATTTTAAATAAAAAAATTTTTTTTGAGCTAAAAAATACCAAAAACAATTACCTTATAATCTCTAATGTATATCAAAAGAACTGTAAAGTATAAGAAAATAATAGTAAAATTAGCATAAAAACAAAATAAATAAATAAATAAAAAATGAATAAAAAGCTTACCTTTTCATACAAATTAAAAGAATCCTCTCCTAATATGTCAAAAAAAAAGAATATTTTATTTTATATTATTATACTATCACGAATACTGTCACAAATTTATATAAGACATTTATATTGCAAATAATATTTTAATAATAATCCTGTTCAATTCTATATTATATCAGTTTGATCATAAATTTAAATTTTAGATGATTGGCTACTGATGCGATCAAGAGATTGATTAAAGTGAACAACAAATTTATAGTTCATCTTAATAGATCTTTATAAAATTTTAAAAATGTTCAATTTAAAATTTACTACTTACCGTTCAATTGCTCTAAAACTTTTACAATTACAAGAAGTTTTTAAACAAAATTCAAATATTTTAGCTATAGCAACTTCCATTTTTTTAGTCACTACTTTTGCATCTACTTTAGTGTCTACTTCTGCTTTTCCTTTGGTATTTGCTTCTATTACTTCTTTGGTGTCTATATTGACTTCTTCTTTGGCTCCTATTTCTTTAGTTTCTGATTTATGTGTTTCTACTTTATAACTGCCTTTATCTAATCAAGGAAAAATAATATAACTAGTTGAACCTACTTCAGTATTTGTAGTATCTACCAAATAAAATAAAAAAGATAAAAAGTTTTTCAAAAAAAAAAGTACTTTTCAAATTGCTGCTAAAGATGCTATAGGATGATAGAATGAAAATACAATATTATTATTAACTTTTCTGAGAAAAATTTTATTAGCTACAAAAAAAATAAATCAAACTATGCTAAAAAAATTTCTGTTCAACTTTTTTCAGATAAACCATAGGAACAAATCAAGAATAAATTATCTCGTTTTGTAACTAAGTATAATGAAATTAAAGAAAAAGAAAACCAAACAGGAGAAATAGTACAAGCCAGGTGGAAATGATTTAAAAGAATTAACAGATTATTAGAACTTGTGAAAATTACAATTCAAGATTTTTAGTAGATGGTCTTTTTAATGATACTGAACTTTTTAATAATGTTAAAGAAAAAAAAATGAAGGGAAAAGGAAATTAAAGATAAAAGTTTGAAGAAAAGTCAAAGTATTAAAAAAAGAAAAAATTCTTTACAAGACCTATTGGTTGATACTATTCTTTCTATGAGTAATTCACAACAAATAATTTAGGAGAAACAACTTAATTTTGAATATAAGCAATTTAAAAAAAAGTAAAAGACTGAAAAAGAAAATTGAGAAGCAGAAATGATTTTTAAAAAAAAAGAATTAGAAATTAAACGAATTAAAGCTAATACATTACCAAAAAAAAATGGAATTTGACATAGAGTAATCACAAATATAATTTAAACTTAGAATAAAGAAATTGGATTTAAAAATAATGCAATTTAAACAGTCTCTAGAATAATAATTTAATAATAACAATTGATACAGTAATAATAGTAATAGCAATTATAATAATAATAATAATAATAATAATGGATTAATAAAATTTTATATTGTTTGCCTAGTAAATTATAAATTTTAAGTTAAATAAATGATTACGTATCAGGTATTCATATAAATTTAGTTGAGAACTATTTAAATTATTGTTCTATTTTAATAGTTCAATTTAAAAGTTCAATTTTAAAGTTAAAGTAATGTTCAAATTTAATGTTAAAATAATATTTGATTTTAAAGTTAGATTAGTATTCAATTTTAAAATTGGACAAATGTTCGATTTTAAAGTTTATTAAGTGTTCGATTTAAAGTTAAATAAGTGTTAGTTTTTAAAGTTGAATAAGTGTTGAATTTTAAAGTTTATTAAATATTCAATTTTAACGTTCAATCACTGTTCAATTTTAAAGTTTATTAAGTGTTTAATTTTAATGTTAGAATTGTATTCAATTTTAATATTTGATCACTGTTCAATTTTAATGTTTAATTACTGTTCGATTTTAAAGTTTATTAAGTGTTCAATTTTAAAGTTGAATAAGTATTCATTTTTAAAGTTGAATAAGTATTCAATTTTAATGTTTAATTACTGTTTGATTTTAAAGTTTATTAAGTGTTAGATTTTAATATTAAAATTGTATTCAATCTTAATATTTGATCACTATTCGATTTTAAAGTTTATTAAGCGTTAAATTTTGATGTTTAATCTTAACATTTGATCACTATTCGATTTTAAAGTTTATTAAGTGTTCGATTTTAATGTTAGAATTGTGTTTAATTTTAAAGTTAGATTAGTGTTCGATATTAAAGTTAGATTAGTATTCAATATTCGATTTTAACATTTGATCACTGTTAGATTTTAACATTAGATTAGTATTTGATATTAAAGTTCAATTTTAATGTTAGAATTGTATTCAATATTAAAGTTGGATTAATGTTTGATTTTAATGTTAGAATTGTATTTGATATTAAAGTTGGATTAGTGTTTGATATTAAAGTTGAATAAGTATTTGATATTAAAGTTGGATAAGTGTTCAATATTAAAGTTAGATTAGTGTTCAATTTTAAAGTTTAATAAGTGTTAGATTTTAAAGTTGGATATATGTATATTTATCAATTTGATAAAAATTTATTAGAGAATTATTTTATTAAAAATGAAAAAATTTATGAAAAATATTGCCATAAAATCCAATCACTTTTAGCCTGCCTAGCTCTTTTTAATGTATTATTATTATCTCTTATATAAGTTGAAATATCATCATCATTTTTAATATCTGTATTATTTACAGTGGTCGAAAAAAGTAATCAGAAAAAAATACATCGCAATAAAATGTAAATTTCTCTCGTATTATTAAGCCAATCAAGTTAAAATTTCACGTGATGATATATTGATCATAATAGTAAATGATCGACATATTTGTTTATTTATTTAGTTTTACCCACCAAGTTTTTTTTTAGCAACTATGACAAACATTACACTTGAACAATGTTGTACAATTATAAGCACTTTATGGAGCAATGGCGTTCATGATGCCAAAACTTTGCACAAATTAACCTCTATCCCACGCTTTACGGTATATGACTATGTCAAAAAACTTAAAAATGATAACACTTTAAACCCCTTACCTCGCTCCAGTAGACTAAAGAAACTTTCTTCTAAAAAACGTCATTTTCTTGGTCGTCTCATTTCAGCAAATAGATATTATACATGTACTGAACTTGCAAACATTTTGAACGAAAATTATACCAACCTTAACGTAACTGACTAGAATGTACTTAATAAACTTAATAATCTTAATTACTTTAGTACTGTCCTAAAAACTATACCCTTGCTAACTGACCAACAAAAGCAGCGTAGAGTGAAGTTTGCTATGAAATACAGAAGACAAAATTGGAATAAGGTAGTTTTTTCTGATGAAACCACATTCCAGATATTTCAAAATACTCAGACAGTCTTCCATAAAGTTGGTACACAGCCTCTACACAAACCTATAGTGAAACATCCGTACAAAGTTCATGCATAGGGTGCCTTTTCAGCAAAAGGTCCAATTGGCTTTCTTCTTTTTACAGGAATAATGGATGGGTGCTTTTACCGAGAAATTTTGACAGAAAACCTATTTGAAAATGCAAATTCTATCATGGGAAGGTGCTGGGTATTCCAACAGGACAACGATCTGAAGCATACAGCCAAGGAAACCAAGAAACTTCTTTCAGAACATTATACAAGGTTGTTGGATTGGCTTTCGAACAGCCCAGACCTCAACCTGATTGAAAAATTATGGTCAATTTTGAAGGGGCGTGTGGAGAAAAAGGTTAACAAACTGATTCTTAAAAAAAACCAGTTACTGTAGATGTTTTTTGTGAAATAATTCAAAAGGAATGGGAGGGAATTGAACCAAAACTTTTTCTTAATTTAGTTCGTAGTATGAAATTGAGGCTAGATCTAGTAATTGAGAGCGATGGTAATAAGATACCCTATTGAGTGTCCTTAAGTAAACTTGTTTACGGGATCGTAAAGGTCATGTGTACAAATTTGTATACGTTCATAATGCTTATTTATCTTCTAATTAATAAAAATGTGATTTTGATTACTTTTTTTGACCACTGTATATCATTAATGTCTTAAATATCCTTATTAATTTTCAAGAAATTATATTAAATTATTACACAACATGTAAATAAAATTTCCATTTTAACTGTTTTAATATCAAAGTTTCTTAATATTTCAAATTTTGCTTTTAATCTTCCAAAAGTATTTTCTATTACAACTCAATAAGATGAATGAAATTGGTTAAAATCTTTTTATTTTTGAGAATTTGGATCTTTAAAAGGTAGAATTAAAAAAGGTAAAATAGGATAAGCTGAATCTCCCAAAAGATAATCATTTTCTTGATAAGATTAGAATAATTTTTGTAAAAAAGAAGAATTTCTAAAAACCTTAGCATCATATACAGAATCAGACCAGCCTATATCAAAATTAATAAA
>CAJVPP010002624.1:0-14105 GCA_910592005.1 Funneliformis mosseae
ATTTTGATGTAGATCGCTAAGTTACTCAAAATTGGAATTATTAACTTGATACTAGATTTCGCCAGGATATCCTTCAATATTTGAGCTTTAAAACAAGTACAAGATCATGTTTCTAGCATTTGTGGTTGATGAGTTATAGCCGTTCAAAGATAACTAATCACACTTGCGTTTCTTTTGGTAGTCACTGTAATTAGCATATAAAATAATAACTAAATATTTTTATCTATAATTAAATTAATATCATTAATCATAATTTTTCAATTATTTGAACTTTTTATTTTTTTATAAATTATATAAATAATTACTTTCTTAAAATAATACTTTAACATTAATTAGTTTTAATGATGTTAAAATTAATTACATTTAATTTGATATTTATTATAAATTATTAATAAAATAATTATATCTGTTAAAATATAATTTATCTGCCAGATATAATTTAATTAGTAATTCATTAATTTATGTTAAAGTATACTCAAAATCTTTTGCTGTTGTATTTAATAAATATGAATTATATTTACTTAATTCTGATGTAAATTTTTTGAAAAAGGTAATGGTAATTATAATATTCAAAGATATTATAAAGGTTTATAATTTCAGATTTTTTTCTAATGAAAATCTACTAATTAATATAGATTAGAATAAATTAAAAGTGCTATATATTTTAAATCACAAAGTAAATATATTGTATTTATATTATAACTAATTTTATTTGCATTTAATTAATGTAAAAATATAATTATTAAATTACTTTAATTGGATTTTTTTGCTTTTGCTTTAATTTATATTTATAATGATCAAAATATTAATTAATATTTTATTTTTGATAAAACTTATTTTTTACAAGTTTATTGTATATTCTTTGCTTTTTACTATCTATAAAATATTAATATTACTTTATTTATATTTCTATATTCTAACTAACTACTATTTCTATTATTCATCTATTTTAGATTAAAACTATTTTAAATTTTGTAATATTTTACTCTAAATAGTATTGTTAAATCTAATTTTTCACTAGTTAAAGCTTTACTATAAAATTCAGAATATTTAATTTGCCTTTTTGAGTTTTTTGAGTTGAAAAAATTTAAAATTTTGTTAAATAAATTTTTTAATTAATTAATTATATTTATTAGTTCATATTATAAAATATTTTTATAGGAATAACTTTATATTATATGTAATTTTTATGAAATTATGTAAAATATGTAGAACTGTATAGAATATATAGTAATATAAAATTTTTCTGTATAAAGTAACATATACTTGAAAAATTGTGTATAAATTTATAAAACTATATAATAAGTATAAACTATATATTAAAAAATAATGATTGTTTGCATTTATATATTTTAAAAATAATATAATCTGCTCTTAATATAGTAAGATAACTATTCTATATCTCAAATTTATTATAATAAGTTAGCAAATAATTTGAAAAATTTAATTAATTATTTCATTATAAAGAGAGAAAATTAGCATATTTAATTGATCAAGTATCATATAATTCATTATATTAAAATTCGCTATATCAAGAAATCTTTATTATTTATAATTTATTTAATTATTTTATTTATTATTTTATCATAATATTTTTTATAAATCTACTTTAAATAATTTAAATAATTTACTTATTTCAATAAAATAAATAAAACTAAAATAATACATTTAGTTAAAGTAATTTATCTGGTCTTAGTATATATTTTTGAATATTTTTTTTTAATTTTATTTTTAAGATTAATTGTAATTTTTATAATTTTTTATTACAAAATTTATAATTAAATATCTTATAATATAAAATTTAAATAATAAATATTAAAAACTTTTAAAAATTATATTAATATTAAATTTTATATTAATAATATAAGAGGCGATCAATAAAAAAGAGAAAAATCTACAAATTTTAAGTAATTTTAATTATTAAACTAGTTTTATTTATATAACCATAATTGGCAAAGTGAATTAATAAAAAAATTTTTGATTAAAAAGTAAATTTTACTCTTTCTAACTGTCTACTATATATTAAATTATATTAATTATAATAATTTAAATTTTTTAATATAAATTTATTAAAATCTTAAAACTTTTTTTATAATTAATTAACTTATTTTTAATTTTTTTATTATTTTTTTTTTAATTTAAAATATATATTTCTTTAAGTTAGTATAAGAATTATAAAATTCTATAAAAATTATCTAATAAGTTTATTAAGTATTATAATTTTAAATATTTAAATTTTTTCTTTTTGAATAATTATAAAAAATATTATTTCTAAATTGTCTAATAGATAAATTTACCTATATATTTAAAAAAAAAGTATATTTCTTATTAAAATATTAAATATTAATTTTGTAATATAATAATTATATAAAATATATATTTAATATATATTTTATCAAATTTATTAAAAGAAATTTTAAGTTTATTAAAAAGTTTTTTAAATAATTCAATTTTAAAATTAAGTTTAAAAAATTTATTATAATAATTTTTAAAAATTTTTGTAAAATTTATATAAAAAAATAAAATCAGACTAAATTTAATCTAAAATTAGCAAATTATCAAAAATTTGCTTAGCTGATTACCATATATAAAAATTAGCTAAGAATTAATCAAAATTGATCTATCTTATTTATAGCCAATTTACATACTTATAGCTAATTGATATACTTTATTAAAAATAAACTAAAATTTGACTTATTTTATTTATAGCTAATGTCTAATTTATATTTGATTGACATATATTGAAAATCAGCTAAAATATATTAAATAAAATAAAATTTGAAAGAAAATACAACTGATATTATAGGATTAACAATCAAATTAATATTAAAAACATTTAATTTATTTTTATAAAAAGTAATTCTATTAATTAAATTAATAGTAAAATATTCTTTTGCATTTTATCAGCTAAAATTTGATAGTTAATCAGTATAAATTAACTTAAAATATGATAAATTGATATTATATGATTATAATTTTTTGAATAAAATTCAGTATCCTATAATTCAACATTATATGTTTTTTTTTATTAAAATTAATACTACATATTTGAAGAACTTACAGATTTATATTAGCAAATATATACTAGAAAATATTCAGCCTATCTGAATGATAAATTGATCTTATGAGTAAAATAATATTAAATTTAATCAGAATAACAATTGTCTATGTAAAGATTTATCAAGATTTATAAAAATCTATTAAAATTGAAAGATTTTAACTTACCAATTAGATTTAGATTTTGCTTTATAACTTTATTTTAGTTTATACTATTTAAATTACAAAATTTATTATATTTACTTTGTAAATTTTTTAAAAAAATTTAAAAAAAATTTTATTAAAGTTTTATATTATTTTACTTAAAAAATGGTAATAAATAAGTGTTATAATATTTATATAATTATTAAATAAACATTATAATATTATAAAATTATTTTTATTTACTTATATTTCTTTTAGGTTTAATAATAAGTATAAAATCTTATTAAAAAATTATAAAAATAACTATTTTAAATACTTTATTTACATTTTATTTATAAATTATAAAAATTTGATAATAGTTAAAATATTATTATAAATCATGATTTAATTTTAAACAAAATTTTTATTAGATGAATTATTTAATAAAAAATAATTTAGGAATTAATTCTACTTCAATCATGTATAATCAAAGAAATCAATTATAGATTTATTAATTTATTATAGACCTTTGCAATAGAAAGGAAGGAAACAGCCGGAAAAAAATCAATTTTACTTTTATATGGCAATATGATTTTTAGATCGAAATATGTTCAGGATAGCATTAACTCAAATTTTATTTTTTCCATGCCTTTTCTATTGCATAGTTTCCATTTTAACTCGTGTATCGATGATTACCAAATTTAGACTTTACAGTCTATTTGGTTTTTTATTTATCTACCAATAAAACTCAATCTTGATCTTATTATTATTACCCACTTGTAACGTTGAAAATGATCGAAGGAACCGTAAGATTTTGTTTTAATTTATTATTTTATTCTATTTTTATTTAAAATTATAAATATTTATCCTCTTTTTACTTTTTCTTAGTCACAAGATATTGAAACTTTAGAGTTTCAAAAAGAAACCTGGTACACTGATGCACTTGGTAAAATTATTAACTTTCAGTTATTCGAAATAAATTTATTTTTTAACATTATTCTTCATCCTAGACTATTGGTCAAACAAACCAGCAACAATAAATGGAGTGTTGGGAGGGTATGGTAAAGTAGATAAAATAGATACAGAAGGTTCGCGGTTATTTATTAGTGAATATATATATGGTAAAAAAGGAGCACGTAATAGAAAATTAACATTACCAAGAATAACTGAAGAATATGCATGTGACTGTGGAGCTGGTATAGGAAGAGTAACAAAAAATTTTTTATCGAGATTATTTAAAAAAGTTGATTTAGTAGAATATACACCAAAATTTATTGAACGGGCCGAGAAAGAATTTCTTAAAAAGGAGAAAGAGGAAGGTAAAATTGGTGAATTTATTTGTAAAGGATTACAAGAATTTATACCAGAAGAAAGAAAATATGATTTAATATGGTGTCAATGGGTGATTGGACATTTAAAAGACGATGATTTGATTGAATTTTTTAAGAGGTGTAAAATAGGTTTGAAACCTAATGGATTAATTGGTGTTAAAGAAAATGTTTGTGTATTCGGCTATCAATTTGATGAAACTGATAGTAGTGTCACTAGGTATTTCATTAATTTCTTCTGGTTCATTTTTTTTAACTGTCTACTCATTAAAATTTCATTAACAATAGATCGGATGAAATTTTTAAAGATATTTTTCAAAAATCTGGATTAAAATTAATAAAAGAAGCAACGCAACATGGAATGCCCAAACAATTATATGAAGTTAAAATGTAATTTATTTTACTTTGAATGTTTCATTGACTTGGACTATCCTAGTCTTTCACGCTTTACCTTTTTTTTTTTTTTAGGTATGCACTTGAATGTGCTGATGATCTTGATCAAGAGGAATTAATGCCGAATGAATGATATATATCCACAAAGAACAATCATAAATGTCTCAACTAGATTTTGAACCTATCTTATTTTTCTTTCTTTTTAATTGTTTCTTTTTCTTGATTGATTGTTTAACTTTTTCAAGTTTTTCTTTACGAATTGATTGATTTCGTTGTTTTTTAATTTGACGATCTTCTATTATTTGCTCAAGGTTATTCTATATAAATATAAATATAAAGATATGTTATTAACACGTCATCTTTTTATTTATTTTATTTTATTTTTAATAAAAAAAGAACATTACTTGACGCTGTAATTTTTTTTCAATGCGCTCATCTTCATCATCATTTAATTGATCAATTAAATTCATCATAGTATCCTTATCAACGAATTTTCTACCCCTTTTCAAAATATCTAAATTTTTTTTCTTTTTTTCTTGAACATTTTTTGATCCTAATTCACAATCAGAAGTTTCAGTTTCTGAACTTGTAATTTTTTGTTTTTGTTGTTCTTTTGCCTATGAATATAATTCGACATAATTATTAATAAAAATAATTTAACAGAAAGGTTAAAATAAAATTTCTATAATTACCGTCGATAAATTCTTACGATTCTTTGATTGTGACATTTTACCAGTAAAATCAGATTTAGGTATCATTTAAAAGTAGTGTGATCGGGTGATTTTGTCGATCCATCATAAATTCTAAAATCAATTCCGCAATTTATATATCTTAAAATTTGATTTATTAATTAAATTTAATAATAAATTTAAAAATTATTTGATGTAATATATTACAATCAAATCCTAGATTAGAGATGATACTGAAAAATATAAATATATAAATATATATATGACTTTCTTATTTATTACTTAAAAACTTATAACATAAACAAAAGTTTATTTTATTTATACAAATTTTTTTACTATAATTAATTATTTGTTATATTATAAATTAATTAAATAAAGATATATAGAAGATTTGCTAAGAAATGGGATTCTGGAAATTTTTTAACAAAAATTTGTTTTTATTACATTTAGTTTTTAATGTTATTAGATTTAAATGTAATAAAGTTTTAATTTTAATTAAAATTTTTAGAATCCTATTTTTAAAAAAACTTCCAATATATTATAATAAAAATAATATAAATAATTATAAAAAGTTTATAAAGAATTAAAGAAATTAAATAAATTAAAAATTACAGATATTATAAATAAATAGAAAAACAGATACAGTTAGCTTTTATAATTATATCTTTTAGGATTATCTAATGATATATTATTAAAGATAGTGTTATAATTAGTTACAACTATATAATGCTTATTTGTTATTAGTTGTAACTAGTTATAACTAAATTTTTATTAATATTACAATGAATTACAACTTGTAATACTTATTTATCATCAGTTTTAATATTATCTTTAGTAATTATATAGAAATATGCTTATAATTATATAATAGATTTCTGATTAACTTAATTTATTATACTTTTATAGTTTTAAATTTTAGATAATTATTTTATTTTTTTCATTTATTTCTTTTTTGTTCCTTTATTATTTTTAAATTTTTAATATTTTTTTAGTTATAAAACTAAGATCTTAAATTAAATTAAATAAAACTATTGATTATTTTAATTTTATGTAAAAATTTAAATTTTTTAATAAAATTTACTTTAATATAAAATAATTTACATGATTTATTATAAAAATTAAATATTATTAATTGATTTATTATAATAATATGACTATATAAAGTAAAATTACTTATATTAAATAATATATTAGTCTAATAATTGATATGATGATAATTATAATTTATAAGTGATTATAAAGAATTATATTATATTAAAAAATTAGAATTAAAATATAATATATTTAAAAAAAGGATATGATTATATAGAATATAACTATAAAAAGATTGATTATATATAATTTATAAAATTAAAATAATTAAATAAAATAAAATTATTACTAGTTATTATTTGATATAATTATAAAGTTATTTAACTTAAAATAACTATAGATCTTATATAATATTAAATAATTATATGATTTCTTTTATTAATAATAAATATTTATATTTATTTAGATTATAAACTAAATATAATATTTAGGTAGATTATTTTTAATTTAATTACTATAGTATAGAGGTTAGAACTGGCTGAAAATTCTTTAACTAGTTAATAACCAGTTAAAATATTTATTAACTGGTTAATTAACTGGTTAAAATTAACTTTGACCAGTATTATAAATTTGGCCAGAGTTAGACAATATTTTGTTAATCATAAAAATTTTAATTCTGGCCAGAAATTAAATTTTGGCTGGATTTAAATTCATCTATTTTAACCAGTTAATTAACCGGTTAAAAATTAACTGATTCTAACCTCTACTATAGTATAATTATGAATTATCAAAATTTAATTTTAAAAATATCAATTAAAAATAATATTATGGTCAGTTCTTTAAAATACTTATAAGTAATAAGTAATACAATAATTTCAAATAATAAGCAAAAGTTTAATTTTATAATTGATTTAAAAAATGTTAATCAGTAAATGGTTTATTTAATATCAATTATAAAATAAATACTATTTTAATCAACACTTTATATTATACAAGTATAATAAGAAATTAAAGTAAACTATTTAAATATAATTATTTCTAAGATATACAGTCAACTCTTGATATAGCGAATTTTTGATATAACGAATTTTTTGAACAAATATAATAAAAATACTCTTGTTATAGCAAATTGGTCAATCAAATCTCTTAAAATCTTCACTATAGCCTTATAGTGAAGTTAAGGTCTAGGATATAGAGTTCATTATAATAAGAGTTGACTATACTGCTAAGTTAAAAGATTTTTCTTATATTTATATAAAATTAAACATTGTTACTGTAAAATTTTTCAATATGGGTTAATTACATCTTTAAGTTTCTACTCAAAGTTATTAACTGTGATTTATTACAGTTAAGATATTAAAATCTATTTAACTCTTAACTTTGCTAATTCTACATATTAACTTTAACAAATCTATTAAGTATAAAGACTTAAAAGACAATAATGTGAATAAATTTAATTAAAGAATTTAGATAATGAATTCAATTATAAATATTATATAAAGATTAAATCAAACTATATAAAGATATAAAAAGACAGAAAGATATAAGTTTTAATTGATTTCTTTATTAATATTAAAACTTATATTTGTAAAAAAATTAATTTTCAATATGAGTAAAAAAGTTTATCTATTTATACAAAATTCCTTTTATTATAGTTAACTATTTATTATACTATAAATTAAAATAAAATATAAGTAAAATAAATATACTAAAAATATATATAATAATAAAAAATATAATATAATAAAAATAATAACAAAAGTAAAATATTAAGAATAAATATTATATTAAATATTTCTAAATTTTATTTAATTCATAGAATTGGGATTTAATATTTGCAGAATTATATAGATCCTCTAAATTTTTAAAATTTGTAAAATTTTTAGTATTTTCAAAATTTTTTGAATTAAAAATCATCATTTATATAACTTTATTATTATTAGTTAATTACTTTGTAATAATATATAGAGTTATTAAAATAATAAATAAAATAAATATAATAAATGAAATAAAGTAATATAATAAATAAATAATATAAATAAAATAAAATAAATAAAAATAATATATTGAATAAAAGAAATAAATAATATAGAAGATATAAAAGATATATAAGATATAAATAATTTTCTAGTGATTATTGTCATTTTTTAGATTATTATCATTGAAATTTTCTTTCATGTAATATTACTTTTCTTTAAGATTTTATGTTATTATATAAATCTTAGTAGTTTTATCTACTAAATTATTATACTTAGCTATTAATAGTCTAATTATTATTTTTAGAGTAATCTTTTTGCTTTATATAATCTATTTTAGTTTAAAAAATTCAAAAATATAATACATTTATATAGATATACAGTAATAATATTTAGATAATTTTTTGATATACACAGATCAAACTATAAAATTTTCTACAGTAGCAGTCATAAGTATCTGACCGTCTCTAACTCCGGCTACAAGTAAGTAAATTCAAAAATTTTTTTTTATTTAAAAAATACATAACTAACTAACTAAAATTAATACATTATATAGTTACCATCTAACTCTATAAGTGCAGCTGTACACCTTTTCATGCTAGCTACCAAATTCGTAACAAGTATAGGTAATAATCAGTTCTATTCTTTGTAAGTTCCTCCTTTAACTCTTTAATTAATCAAATTTTTTTTTTGTATATTAATTTTCATTAACTTCTAACATTTTCTATAAAGTTTTGGTCTAGAGACATTGATGACCAAGAAAGTACCTCAATGCCATTTTCTTCCTTCCATTTTTTTGTGATTTTCGATTGATGCTTTGGATTATTATCTTCTTGCAAGATCCAATTTATATTACTTTTACCAAAAAGTTTAGAGATGGAAGCCAGAAGACCCTGCTCATAAATAGTACACATAAATTCAGCATTAAGGTTCTTCTGAAAGTAAAATAGCTTACTAAATCCAAAATCAGAAAAACATCTCTAAACATGAACTTTTGGTAGATGCTTAATAGAACGAAACACTTTTTTTCTACCAGGAAACTGCTAAACCTTTTTTTTGATGTATATAATTGAAATATACTCTCATCTGTAAAAACAACTTGATTCTAATCAAAATTTTTATATTTTTTTGCCTATTGAAACCTTTTTTTTCAATGGTCTTCTTTAAGTAAAGGTTTAAAATTTTCATTACTAAACTTTCCTCCAGACTTATAAAGACATCGCCTTACTATTTCTACACTAAGCCTAACACCTCTTTCTTCTATTTTTTCTTGTATTTGAATGGCTATTATATTATATTCTTTCTCTGCCATCTTTACAATTTTGTCATCTTATTTCGCAAATGTTATACAAGGCCATTCTGGTCTTTCTGAAGTACTTAGGTCCTGATTTTCATGATATCTTTTAATCTAATAAATAGCTGTAAACTTACTAAAATATACCTGTTTAGCAATAAATCCAAAACTAAACTTTGAACCAGCTGGGTATTCACATAAAAAAACAATTTTATATTGTTTTTCTAAAGAAAGTTCCATTTTTTAAGTGAAAGTTTAATGATCATCTAAATTTTTTTTTATATCATTGATACTTATAAATTTACAGGTGATTATGTATTGTATTACATTATATTTCTAGAAAATTTAAGGGGTAGTTATATAATAATTTTAGATGATCTTTAATGATTAGATACTTATGACCGCTACTATATTTCTTTTATAAATTTTTCAAAATAAAAGCATTTGTTAAATTAGGATACAATTATTCATTTACTTAACTTTTTGTAATATTTGATTTACAAGAAAAAATTTGATCTATATAAACATAGTTTTATTATATAATAAAGGATATATTTTAAAATTCTGAGGTATAATAAAATGCAGATTAGTATATACTGTTTGAAAACTTTGAAAAAATATTTTAGTATAGATGGAAGGCAATTTCAGTTTTTCTATTTTATCATCTAATAAATTTAGATTAAATTTTCTACTATTAAATATTTTTTTCAATTAGAATATTCTAGCATTTTTTATCAATTTCTTCAATTTTAATTAACACAATAAATCATATTAGTAATACTACTTTAATTTATTATCATTGATAAATATTTTAAGATCTTTCTATCTAATAATCTTAGCTTATATACTTTATTTTCAAAATCTGTATAAGGTGAAACAAACTTATATAATTAGTTTTTATATCTCAGTTTGGTCAGAAAAGTGAGATCTTAAAATTTTTTTTTAGAATATAATTAACCAATAGAAAGGTTTCATTTTGATATCACGTAATCAAAATTGAATTTATTAAATTTATTATTCAAAAAAAATTAAAAGAATTTATTGATTTTATTTATTTTAAGTTTTTATATACTTTTAGTTATTCTTATTATTTTGTATCTATCTCAAACATTTCTTTAAATTAGTAATATTACTACTACAGTTATTGCAATATGAATACTTACCCTTTGCTGATTTAGGAACATCTAAGTTATCACATTTAATACAAATATCTGAATAGATTTTGATTGAATAGTATAAATTTTTTTACTTATATTACACAAGATTATAAGTCATTAATAAAAACTCTTGAAAAAAATTCATAAATAAGGATCCCTTATATTACTATCAGAATTTTCTTCTACAATATTGTCAGATTCTTTATTTTCATTTTCAAGTTCCAGAAGTTTATTTTCATCTTTCTTATCTATATTTTCTTAATCATTAACATCTTCACTAATATTTTTTTTCATATTATGTTTTAGTGTTACAGTCATTGCCAAGTCATATATATTATAAAATAATATATTATAAGTATAAAAAATCATATCTAAGAATTCTCATAAGGTTGTTTTATCCTTTTTAAAAAGTTTTTTGTATAGAATAGAAGATGTAATTTTTTTATATTCAGTGTAATTTACAATAATACTAACATTTTTTGCATGTATAACAGAAAGGCAAAAAGGCATAGTATATTATATCTTTGTAGTTTTATTTCACTTTTATTTGTTTTCACTTTAGCATTTACAAAAGAAGACCTATAGTTTTCTATTATTTGTATACCATATAATTCTTTAAATGATTTGTAATACAAGTTATCTTCAGGTACTAAATCTAAAAGATGATGTAATAGTTCAAAATCTTCTTGTAAATAATAAAGATAATAACAAATATCACAGTCCAATTCACCACACTTCTTAATTGTAAAAAAATAGTGTCTTATTATGCAATAATGATCTAAAAATTCTTGCAAATGTGACTTTAAAATAAAGATATATTATTTAAGCTTTTTTTTATATAATTCATTTAATTACTTTACTCGCCATTTATTTTATTTATTCTGCAGTGTGATCTTTACAGGTAACACTATCATTTATAATCTGAACTATTTTCCAGAATCTCTCTATTTTTATTTCTGATACTGTAACTAATGTTCTGAATGGTTTATTTTAAAAAATTAGTGTTTAAATATATAATTAATTAAACAGATTAGAGCTTGAAGGCTTTCAATAAGATCTTTTTTCAAATTAGAATGTTTCTCAGCAATTTTATGAATTTTGTTCATTGTACTAACTTACCTATTAATTTTTCTAATTCATTATTCATCTTAACCTGCATTAAATCTACACTTTATAATCCTAGATTTAGAATAAATATGATATATTTGACAGAATTTTTTATAAGTACTGTAGTAAGATTCAGATAGTAATAAAATAATTGAGATCTAAAACAAGAAAAAGGTAAATGTAGGAGAGCTGAATATAAGTATATGCAATGATAGTCTGATCTATCATCTGCATAGAGATATAATATAGGTTTGTCTGCAAGCTCTTTTTCAAGAAGTATATGATATAGTTCTATTGTATGATAAAGGGGTGAAGAAGATTGAAAGGTTAGATCCTTTAACCTGATACATACTTTTCTTGCATAAAATTATTATTTATCAATTCAGGTATATTGCATATCATTGTTATATGATAAACTCTTTCTGTTGATCACTAAAACCAAAAATAACTAAAAAAAAACCACTTGTAATAACAACTTTAAGCCTTATTAAACTCGCTCTTTTCTTATGAAGGATGATCAACAACAATAACAACAACATTCTGCAAAAAATAACATACTAAACCACTAAAGCAAACAGAAACTTCAAATACCTTTAGAAGTACCTCCAACAGTTCTATTGATATGGAAGTTAAAATTTTGCTCTCTAATACCTTAGACAAAGAAAAAGTCCTAAAACTTCCAACAATAATAATAATATTTTCTTTGATAATGACGAAGCCTTTGATGCTTTTGAAAATAGTCTCAACAATAAATAAAACAATAAAAATGAAATTAACTTAGAGCATGAAACTGAAGCCCCAATCTACTTCACTTACTATATCACTGATAAATTCTATCCTAAAAAATCCAACAGAGATAAACAAAATAAAGTATGTAATATTTTTGCAATACATTACTTATTCTTCACTGATGCTTTAATTCATACTTCACCTTGAGAACTCAACAAAAATAATTGTCTGAATTGATTTTACTTCACATAATGAAGTGAACAATACAATTACATTTAAAATTTTATGTTTAGAAAATAGTATGTTCTTACCTCTCACAATCAAACAAATAGCTAAGTACATCCTTAAATTATCAATCCGTCTTACTAAGATCCTGATCTCAACTACTGAATCAAATATTAGATTGATCTTTTTCTTTTTTGAAAAGATCTTCTGTTACGTTATATATACAAAATCTTTGACAATAAGCTACTATGACATTTAAACAAGACACAGATATAATTACCCTAAACAAACTTAACAGCTATTTTGTTTTCAAAGATTTAATTAGAATACACCCATATACTATATCAGTTGAAGATGTTAGAAAAAAGTCAGAATTTTCTTTAAAATTAACTAACCTCTTACTTGATACAAATAGATGCTATTTAATCTTTATTGACAATACTATTAAAGTAATTATCTAGGTCATTCTCAAGTTACGTGTTAATTACAGAAATCTACAATATGCTATTTTTTACTTTAAAACCAAGGAATCTATAGAAGCTGTAAAAAATGGTAAAACCTATTTCTTTGATAGAAAATGATTAATCTGAACTGATTCTAATACTAAATTTTACTTAATCTGCCAAGTTTCAGTCACTAATCGCAGAATTATCAAAAAACTATTTAGCTCTACAAGGTCGATAAACTCAACATTTATACTAACACTATAAGCCTACGCAGGTTTACAATTACAAAGCACCTATTGTAGTTCCTAAACTACTATCTCATTTTAAGAAACCTCAGACTACAGATAATCATAAACCTTTTCAATAACAAAATAATGTTAAAGATAAATTTAAGCCAGACAAAGTTAACAATCCGCCCAATCAGTAAATAAAGGTACCTTAACCTACAGTAGCGGTCATAAGTATCTGACCACCCAAGATCGTCCAAAATTATTATATAACTACCCCTTAAATTTTCCAGAAATATAATTTAACACAATACATGATCAC
>CAJVPP010002625.1:0-14099 GCA_910592005.1 Funneliformis mosseae
ATAATTAATAGAATAAAACATTGAGTTTACATTTTTTTAAGTAATTTTGAAGTTAATTTTTCTATCTTTTATATTATTTTATTTATTATCTTTATATATTTTTAAGCAATTTTAATGAAAAGGATTAATTTTTTATTTATTTTTATATTATTAGAATATTTAGATAATGATAATGTTATATTTAAGATATTTTTAAAGAATTTTAGGAGAAAATATTATTATTTTATTATTTTATTATTTATTTTTAATAGAAAATTAATCAATAGATTTTGATAATATAAAGTGAGTACTAAGAAAAGAGACCAAATTGTCAAAAAATTATTTTTTTAAATAATGAAAGTTCTAGACTAGATGAGATAATCAGATTTAAATTTACTTAAGAACAATTTTTTGAAAAAATTTTTGATTTGGTTCCTTTTCTCAGCACTCACCTCATATTTTGTTATAATTTTGCAAATTTATATAAAATTTTTATTGTTAATAAAATTTTAATATTTAATAATTTAATTAAATAAAAATGTATTGATTTTATATGCTTATTTGACTAATTTAATACTAATTTTAGATTGCTTTATAGTTATTAAGTTTTGAATAGATGCTGGATTACTTATCTAATTGAAGTCAATCAATGCTAATTCATAGTTAAATTGCTCGTCTAATTGTAGTTGATCAGTAGTATTTTAGACTGATTTGTAATTAAATTTAAGTTCTAAATTAATGCTAAATAGCTATATCTATTAGAATTAATTGATGATAATTTAGACAATCAAAAGATAATTAGAAAATATAATTGATCAGCCATAAATAGTATTAAAATCAGCTTAAAATTAGCTATCAATTTCTAGTTGATTTAAATTATTTTGACTAGTATTAGTATAATTGAATTCTATTTTAAATTTTATTTTAATTTAAAAATTGTTATAATATTATCTTTTATTTGTGTTAATGATAAAATTTTAAAAAATATATTATAAATTGTAATTTTTTTATTATAAAAATTTTTGATTCAGTTAATAGCTTTTTAATTATTAGTTATTTATAAAAAAACCAATTTAATATATATATAAATTTAATAATAATAATAGATTTTAACTATAGTATTAACATTTAAACATAATTTTTTTTATAAAATTAACTCAAATAAAAAAGGATTATACTATAAGACTATATGAAACTTTTGTAATAGAAAAAGAAAAAATGGCTGAAAAAAATAAAAATTGAATTAATGCTAAATCTGAACATATTTTGACCTAAAAATCATATTTGGCATATAAAAGTAAAATTGATTTTTTCCGGTTGTTTTCTTCCTTTCTATTGCAAAGGTCCCATATTATAAATATATAATTTTTAGTATATAGGTCTTATAAGTTTTTGATACTTCTTATAAACCATTATTTGAAATATTAAAATCTTTTAATATTGTATTATTTTAAATATGATTTAATATTTTGGTAATTTTAATTTATATATTAAATAAATAATTATTAATTATTTTTTTTTTTTTTTTTTTTTTTTACATAATTTCAAAAATTTATTCAATTAATAAAAGAAAAGATAAGTAATAATCAAAAAAAAATTATTAATGAAATATTTCAACAATCATAATGCTTTAAATTTTATAAAAATAAAATAAATATTAGAGCTTTGAAATTTATTTAATAATTTAGATATCTAATCTGAAAATTCAAAATATTATCTATAAGATTCATCTAATTAAATGAGAAAAACTTCGCGCTAGAATGGTTCATAATTGAATGAAAATACAAGTTAAAGTGTTTAGAACCGAACGCAACTATTCATTAGGAAGTAAAATTATTTTTTATAACCAATTGGTCACGTGTAATTAAACCAGTTATAAAAATTTTCCGTGTAACATTTTGCATGTTTTTAGTAATTTGTTACCTACCTACCCCTTCCTCTCGTTTAATTTGCTAGCGTTTAGGCTTTTACCGCCTCATATTCATTAGAAGTTTTTTATCTGGCTTCATTAATTGTCTAATATTGTATAAATTCCATTAAAATCAAAAATTAAATAATGAAGTTGTAATCTTCATTATTCTTATTGAAGGCAAGGCAAAGAACATCAACAAGCAGTGATACTCAAGGTAATTTATAAAGTAGGAATTTGTGGACCTGATTACCCTTTATTTCGCATTGTTTTACTTTAAGACGGTAACAATCTCTGCTATGGCACGTGAAATTGCTATAATTGAAGGTACTAAATTGGGGTAATCAAAATTGATCCTATTGTTACCATTTGTATTACCAATCATGCATTTGAACAATTGTTGGAGGTATTATTATCTAAACCTTGATCTATATTAAAATACAACATTATATCCAATGTAATCTTTCATGTTGGACGGCCTTGTACGAAGGATTGTAAAAAAATGATATGTAGTAAAGTTTTGCCCATTGAGAACAATTGTTTTAAAACGATATTATTGCTGGAGCAACATGTAGTGGTCAAAATGACTTTTTTTTTTCACGGAGGTGTGTACAGAAGAAACATATAGACATACATTTGATTCGTTTATAGGGGAACAAATGTCAAAACAAAAGTGTTTTGTTTTATATTTTCATATTTGTCTCATAAACAAAAACCTTTTGGTGTTGCGAAATCAAAATCGATAGATAAACTTGGAAATTGGCGCACGAATTATATTACGGACCTGCTAAATCAGTGGTGAAACGTTCATTTGAACTTTATTTATTGATAAAACCTATTTTGATCCTGCTTATTTGTTGACTTTTCGTAAACTCTCGAAAATTGTTTACATATAATCTTGTACAATAATTTGAAATTAATACTTCTAAGTAATAATAAAAATGTCATTTATTTTAAATTCTAACCAAAAAAAAAAAAAATAAATCTATATAATGAATCTATCTAATTACAACATTTTGGCTTCAGCAAACATTCTAATGTTTTCACAAGTAAAGAATCTTTTACTTTGATATCTTGCATTTGAAATTTATCCACTTTGCCTTTATCACGTAAAATTCCATAACTTTTTTCATAATTATTACCCTCAAAGCAACAAAAATCATCTTGTAATTTACCCTTATTATTTTTATTCTCGAGTGTAACCTTCGTACCACCAATATAACAATAAATTCCAACTCTATAATTCGTTACCCATAATTTAATACATTTCTTTTTATCAAATAACGCCTCGGATTCATCGGTAAATTTAAAATCAAATGTTTGATATGTTGAATCATATCTGATGAAATCCGTAAAGAAAATTTGTTTTCTCGATTCAATGGGTTTTTTATTATTATTTGGACACATGTTAATCCTATCCTTTACCGTTTCGATCTAATATACAAAAATAAGAAAAAAAGGAAATTACCAAATAATAAATGATTAAATAAATTGGAGAGCAGAGTTTGGAAGAAATTATAATACCATGAAAAGCCAACCATTTTCGTAACTTTTTAATAATTCATCAGAAATTACAACCGGGATTAGTTCATTCCATCTTTTACAAGTTCTTCGTAACTTGAATAATCTAGAAAAACTAGAAAGGAAAAGGAAAAGAAAATAAATAAATTATTGCACAACGCAAGTAATTTGGTTCTCTACCAAATTTCTTTCTTTTCACCTTGTTTCGCGAAAAATCGACTTAAAAATGTAAAGCAATATCTCATTCGGTAATTTGCTGGCCATGATTACTTACAACAAAAAAAGAAAAAAAAAATTTTTTTTTGAACGATAAATATTCTTTTTCTCAAGGTTTAATCGTATTTATGTATAATAAATAATGGATGCATTGCAGTATATTGCAGTAGGTAGGTGGGCTATTTTGTTTCAATAGTGAAATAGTCTTATGATTATAACAATATAATTCCGAATAAGGCATGACGCATTAACAATACATTCTTTACATTGGGGGAATTTATTTAAATAGAAACATTTTGCTTTTCGTGATCACCGTTGTACAGAAAAAATCATCACAATTGCGAAATGTGCATGGCATGTTCGTATGTTTGTTGCACAATCGATTGGTAGCACTCTCATTATATATGATTATTTCAATGATCTGCAAATGGCAGATCAACTGAAACATCCCCTTTTACAAATAATCAAACAAAAATGTTATTAACAAATCTGTTTCATACTTCAAAGATGCAAGCTATAACATATCATGAGCCTTATAAAGTTGCCGTTGAAACCGTAGACATACCGAAAATTATTGAACCAACTGATGCTATTGTGAAAGTTACCGTTTGTGGCTTGTGTGGTTCGGATCTTCATGGTAAGAAAAAAATATTTTATTTTATTTTATTTTATCTTATTTTTATATATAATGTAAATAGAACGATAATTTTTTTTAGCCTATAGGGGGGATCAAAGCGGAGTTGATAAAGGAACTATAATGGGACATGAATTTGTTGGAATAATTCATGAAATTGGTGATGAAATAACAAACTTGTCGATTGGTGATCGTGTTTTGTCGCCCTTTTCGACTTCTTGCGGTGCCGTAAGTAAAATTACATTTTCATATTAAATCATAGAATTAGCTTTATTTGATTATATATATTTTATAGTGTTTTTATTGTGAGCGTGGAATAACGTGTCGTTGTGAAAAAGGTCAATTATACGGATTGATATCAGATGGACAAGGAATTCATGGAGCTCAAGCAGAATATATTCGCGTTCCTCTCGCTTCTTCAACATTAGTTAAGGTTCTACCAGATCTATCGGATAATGTAGCATTGCTACTTGGAGATGTGTTATCAACTGGATACTTTTGTGCTGAAAATGGTTTGGAGCATTTGGAAGTTGAACTTCGTCAAGTTAGCGTTGTTGTGATTATTGGATGCGGACCTGTTGGATTAATGGCTATTCTATCTTCAATTTTCCTTGGCGTTAAATTTGTTTTCGTTATTGATTGTGTTGAGGAACGATTAAAAATTGCTCAAGAATATGGCGCAGCTACTATGAACTTTGTTAATTGTGATCCTGTGGAAACGATCAAGGAAGTAACTAGTGGAAGGGGTGCTGATGTCGTATTGGAGGTATAAAACTAAGCTTTTTTCGTTTTTATTATATATTAAAACAAATATTTATCTTTTTATTTCTTTGTAGGTTGTGGGTAATCCTACAGCGCTTCAATTAGCATTTAATCTCCTTAGACCCGGTGGAGTGATATCTAGTGTTGGTGTTCACAATTCAAAAACTTTTCCTTTTGGTCCAAATGAGTAACTATGTTATTTTTTTTTTTTTTTTTTTTTGATTGAAAATCTAACATTATATATTTTTTATTATGATTAGTGGGTACAATAAAAACATTACATATAAGTCAGGACGATGTCCAGTAAGAAAGATGTTAACAAAGACGATTCCATTTGCGCTTTCTAAGCAATTTGATTTCGAAAAGATTATTACTCATACGCTAAAATTGTCGGATGGTGAAATGGCTTATAATATTTTTGAAAAAAAGTTAGATGGATGTATTAAAGTTGTATTCAAGATTTAACGAAAAAAAGGGATATTTATCTGTATATTTCTTTTTAAAATATTTGATTGACACAAATGTCTTGTATATTATAAACAATTAATACAAATGTATTTTGAAGTGAAAATTGTATTCATTGTGCTATAATTTTATTTATATTAAAATATTGCCGTAATTTTTCTACTATTATCTCGAAAATTTTCTTTGGTATTAATTTTAGTTAGTTTATTATACCAATTGATCTATTACATATATTTCATTAATAATTTATTAATTAAACATAATGTTTACTTCTTTTTTTATTTAATATATATTCTTTTGAAATTATTAAATCAAAAAATGAATTTCATATTATTCTTTAATAAAATAAATATATAATATAATTTAATACTTTTATATTTAATAATATGAAATAATTTATCTATTAATATATAAAAGTTCACCAATAAATAAATTAGTATTTTAAACATAAAAGTATTAATAATTGATAATTTACAACAAAAATATATATATTATTATATATATTTAAATATTAAATATAGTAAATAGAATAATTTTTATAATTATTAAAAGTAAATATTAAACAAATTTTAATAGCAAATTACAGAATAAATTATTTTATCTATTTTATATTTTTTTTTTATAAAATTATTATAATATTTATTTTAGAATTTAATAAATCTAATTAATTTATTTTAAAAAAAATGAAAATTTTAAAATAATAAAATTTTTAATATTTTAAAATCTAATTTAATAAGATTTTTTATAATTTTTATATTATTTATATTATTAAAATGAAACTTTACAATAGAAAGAGAAAATTGCCAAAAAAAATCAATTTTACTTTTATATGTTAAATATGAATTTTAGATTAAAATATGTTTAAATTTGTATTAATTTATTTTTAAATTTTTAACCTTTTCTATTATAAAAATCCCATATATTAAATATATATAATTAATTAATAATATTAATTTTTAATATTTATTTTTATAAAAATAATCATATCATGTAAAAAAAAATAAGGTAATGATTATCTTTCTAATTATTTTAATATAAACCAACTTACTTAATAATAATGCATTTTATAAATATTTTCTGTAATGTGTTGATGAAATTCTAAATAATAAAAAATAATAAGTAAATTTTGTAATTACTTAAAAAGTAAATTATCTGCTTATTATATATAATATATATAATATATTATCTAAATTATATAATATTATTTTACTTTTTATATTTTTAACTTTTATATTATTTAATAATAATTTACCTATTTCTTAAATTATAAAGCAGGTAAATTTACTTATAAATATAAAAAAAAAAAAATATTAATTTCTTAATAAAATATAAAATATTTATTGTTAGTAAATCATAATTATATAAAAAATATAATTTAATATATATTTATTATTTTTATAAAAAAATATTTTAAGTTTATTAAGAAGTTTTTTAAATAATTTAATTTTATAAATTATTATAATTAATTTTAAAAATTTATTATTTTATTATTAATAAAATTAATTTATTATTAATAAAAATTAAATGATTAAAAATAAATAATAAAATTTTTTATTATAAATAATAATTAAAAATAAAATTATAATAATTTAAAAATTATATAAATTATATTAAATATAAAATAATATTTATTTGACTTAAATCTAATATAATATAAATTTAATTAAATTGAAAAGTAATTTATTATGATAATATTATATATTTTATTTTATTCTTTCTTAATCTATTATTTTATTTACATTTTAATTTTAATATAGAACTAAATAATTTTTATTAGATTAATATTAGAATTTTAAGTTACTAAAATATAATTTAATATTTAAGAATATTAGAACTTTTTATAATATAAACAAATAAATTTTTTTATATAAAATATAATTTAATATTTTAAAAGTATTTTTTTTTAAATTAATTTAGATCTTTTGTTTTTTTTATTAATTATATTATTAAAATTATATATCATAAATTTTTATTAATTACATATTCTTTTAATTAAAGATTTTTTAGATTATAATTATAATATAAATTTATAAATTTCTTTAAAATATTTATATTATATATCTAAAATTTAAAATTATTAAATTATATATACAGTAACAACTAAAAGAAACACAAGTGCATAGTATAATATTTTGCAAATCATTTAACTTTATGTGATTTTATCTAATAATCACGTAAGTACTACCATTCAAAAGCTATAAATCAGGACTATTTCTATATATAAATTATATAATAATTATAAATAAACTATTTATATAAAAAGCTAGTTAACTTTTATTTTTAAATTAAAAAAAATAATAAAAAAAGTATATTACGTAAATACTAAATTTATTTTATTGTTCTTATTTTAATTCAAAAAAAAACTTATTTAATTAATTTATTATAAGATCATTATAAATATCAAAAAATTTAGCATTTTATTATATTAATAAAAAACAAAATAAAAAGAAAATTTATTAAAACCTTTAATACAAAATTAATTTAATCAAAAATATAAATAAAATTAATAAAATATAATGAGATTGAAAAAATGAATAAATATATGAAAAAGGTAAATGAAAATTATATATTTTAATCAAAATACTTTATCAAGGCTATTACAAGAGAGAAATTTAGTTGCTCTTAATTATTATCTATATAGTGAAGTTGTCTTTAGTTATAATCTATCAGCTGAATGGTACTCACAAATCGGTAATAACTCAACATCTACAGTTTCAACATAAGTCTTTACACTCGCCTATATGGATAATACTCTTTAGATCAGTAAATCTAAGGATGATCTTGAGTCGATCTTAACAATAGCTGATGACTTTTACCAACTTAATAGTATTCTAGTTAACTGAGATAAATCTGTATTACTTTCTTCAGTACCGATAGTATAATTTATACATTTTAGACTAGCACACAATGAAGAATGGATTAAACTAATGGACCTTAAATCATCTGCTCATTATCTCAGTATTTGGATCTCTCTCCTTTCAAATTACTTGTTTATAAGACAATAAGTAAAGAATGAAATTTATAATACTACTTTAACAATCAAAAAGAAATTTCTCACAAATAAACAACTCAAAGTAGTCTTTAACTCGGTCCTCTTGCCAAGAATTTTGTATTGCACTCAATTAATATTTTTTGACTACAAATTCTGTGATCAGATTATGGGTTATATCAAAAAGTTTTTAGGTCAAATCTACATTTATCTAAAAGTACCCCAGCAGCTATTATTCATTCATTATTATTTTACAATATTACACACTTATACTCAGTGCAAATTTAAGCAAAATTTCCAACTTCATCAAATCTATCAATGACAAAGATCTATTAGGCACTACATCTCTGATCCATTCTAAATTGCTTCAAAATAATGAATGGTTTATTAAATTACCTTTAGCATTTTGACTATATGATGACTCCTTCAAATTTAAAGACTGGTGGTCTGCTTTGCTCTCTGCTCTAAAATCACTCAATATCACCATCTCTAATAGCAATACTAATGCTAATTGCATAAAAGGAAAGCAAATTCCCTTATGTGAGATTTATAATAAAACAGATCATTGCACCTTTGCTCCAGTTTTAAGAAGTAAACAACTTATATTTCTTGACCAAATTACAATATCAGATGGTGCAGCACTTTTCACATTACCTGACCTCAAATTTTCAGCAGCTCGTCTGACAATTCCTAAGGCTTCTGCATAGTTTTTCAAATTACAATCATTGTTCATATTATCATCCAATACAAGAATCATTCCTTCAAACATACACTAATAATATATACTTGATTCCTCTAACCTATATTAAAAGTACTATATACTTTGCTATGGGTTGGTATTTAAATTCTCATTCTGCTATAATTGGAAAGGTACTCAGAATCAAAAATAATATAATTCACTTACAACATTTTAATGCATCATCAGATCATACTTTTAAAATTTTATTGTTACCATGCACTAAATGCTTTTTCAATGATGATTCTTCTTTTATTCTTTCTAATATGAGAAATAAACATGAAGCTTGCTTTGTGATTTTTCCTTTACATTTATGTGCTAACATCAAGACTCCTCTCCTTTCAACTGTTGGTCATATTTGTTCTTTGTCCCCTTACATATTTTATGAAATTGCTTTATATAGTTACAATTTAATTAATAATAGTGCACTTAATGTCTCCTCCACCTTGTTTTCTCTATCTCTCACACCTGATCAATTTTTTAATATAGAAATTCTCAATAGTTTAGATAACCTTAAAATTTACTTCATACAATCAACTAATCTCTCATTTTATACTGATGATTCCCTTATCAATTTAGGTACTTCTTCGATCTGTATGGGTATGGCCTAGTTGCAATCTAATCTTTCAGTACCTTTACTTTCCTTTAATGCTACACTCATCCTTTCTCAACCTTCATCTTCCCTAGCAGAACTAGTAGCAGTATTATCTGCTATATATGTAACTTCTACAAATGCTACAGTTAATATTTTCACAGATTCACAAAATGTCATTTCATCTTTTGATAAAATGAACTACTTCTATACCTTTTCTCCTACCTATAATCCCATTTTTAAAATCTCCTTTTACCCAATTTAGTTTCTTGTCATAAAGTTAATTAGAGAAAAATCCATTTTCATTGAATTTCACAAAATCAAAGCTCACTTAAATGATCATTATAATAATGTAGTTGATGCATTAACAAAAGCTGATGGTCCTCCAATCACACCAAACAATAAATTTTTAAGACATCATTATAATCTTTATTTCAACGAGGATATTGTACTTATTTTACCTAGATTGTTTATGAAAGATCTTTTCAGATCAATCAATTTTTATATTATACAACTACTTTCAGACTTTAAGAAATACAGTATAATAGATATTGATTGGATTCAAACCTCTTTCATTCTCAATGATAATGAAAATAACTCCTATACATCTTTCAAAGCCTCTTCTATTCGCAAATTTAAAATCAAACTCATGTTTAAATTGCTTCCTACCTTAGAAATCCTCAAGATAAGATACCTAAATCTATATGACCAATCATGGAATTGTTCTAGATGTTCGTGTACTTATGAAACTTTTAATCACGTTTAGACTTATGCTAAAATTGAACACCAATTCATTAATATTATATTTTTGACCAAAAGGTTTTTCATACAACATCTCACTACATTGATCTTAAACACTCAGAATTTTTCAGATCTTTTAGATTTGACCATCTGATCCTTAAATGATCAACCTGACTCCTTTAACTTTATTGACTTGATCAAAGGAATTGTACTACTTCTCCTATTCAACAAAATACATCACCTTATTAACAACCTCCAATTAACATACAGTCTCCTATCTTTTACTTACCATTATGCATTTTTCCAAATAAAATCCATTTGACTTGATCATTATAATGATATCAAAAAATTTGAAAACCTCAACAAAATCTCACTCAATGATCAAAAATTATATTTCACTAACACCGGTTTTCTTTCATCATCATCATACGATTTTAGTATTCCTCCATACTTTATCTCCTTCTTTAGGTTTGGAACAAACTGGTTGAATTTTTAGATCAGTAGCAACCATGCCCCTGTACTGGATGGTTAAACCTATTCTAAGTGTATTTGGATAGGTTAGTCTGGAATGATGCAAGGTTGATTTTGATTTGGTTTTACTGCTAAATAGAAATTTTTGTACTCTCTATCTTGTAATTTATAATTTTGTAAAATTTTACTTTACTCTTAAATAAAGATTGTGCAAAGCTACTGCATATTAAAATAAAAAAAAATAATATATTCTAACTAAGAAAGTAGGAAATAGAAAACATGAAGTTAAATTAATATGAAAAAAGGTTAACTTTTTAATTTTTTAGTATTTTAACTTGTATTAAAATCCAAATTGATAGAGAAGAAGAATACTTTTTATATTTTAATTTTTTAAGTATATAATTTCTTAATCAAAAGTATTTGAGAATAAAAAAATTTTGAAAGTTATTTATTAAAAACTTTTATTATTCAAAAAAAACTTTCTGCTATTCTTTTTGCTAAAGATTGTATATGAATACTAGGACTAACATATTTCTTATTACTTCATAGATGATATTAATGATGTAAAGGTAAGTATAAATTATTGATTAGTATATAATTAAAAAATGAAAGTTTTATTTTGATCATCATGAAATCTGAATCAATTTGCTTACTAATTATAAGTGAAAAACTATGTCTGTAATATATCATCTTGATAATTATTTTCCTTATATATTTATATATTCATATAGATTATCATAGGTGATGTATAAAATTACTATTTCTCTTTTGATGACCTAATGACTCATCAGAACTATTAACTTGAAGAAATGAAATTATTAATTATTATAACATTACTACCATATTATTTTTTATTATTAATATTTGTATTTAATGAAAGAGATATTAGATGAACTATTTAGGAGATTATGGTTCAAATTGATCAACTATTGAAAGAAATGAAAAAAGCTTATTTATAAGTAAATGTTTTTCAAGATCACCTTATGATATAAATATAAATTTGTTAAACTTTCTTAAACCCTTTATTTTAAAAAAGAAAAATTATATAAAAAAAAAAATATATATATATATTAATAGATTATTTATCATAAACCATTTGAAAATTATAGTTACATAAAGTGAATTTTATTGTTCAATATAAAAAAATTGGTTGTTGCAAAGTATTACTATCTAAATTATTTCACAATATTTTTTTTAAAACTCAGTATTAAAGTCTGAAGTAAACAAAGTAAAGAAGATTAGTATCAACTATTAAGGTCAATTAAAACATTTGAAATATTCTCAAGGTAAAATATGGTCATGTTTGGTAATTTGATTTATTCTTGTGATTCAAATGATACTGTTTAAAACTTCTAACTTATTTAGTACTCTTTGACAAATAAAAAGGAATAAAGAATCCATTTTCATTCATATCATGATATGTACATATTTATTCTGATTCTTTTATACTCCAATGCTATTTTTATTTAAAAATATAAATATGACATTATTATAATTTGTTGCACTATTTGTTATAAGATTCATTTTTTAATTTAGGCTTATTATTCTATTTCAGCCTAGAAAATTGCTTAAAAAAATCCTGCAGATTGAACTAACCCTCTGTTATTAATTTGAAAGGTATAAGAATAAAATATATTACAAAAAAGTAAAAACTTAAGCGAAAAAACAAACAAAAAAAATTGTTTAAAAGCAGTCTGAATTAATTCGTCCAGATTCGTAAAATATTTAGGATCCTTAAATTTGTGTTATAAAAGCAAAAATTTTATGTTCGCTCAAATGTATATCGTCTAATTTATCTTTTAACTATAATTACTGACATCAATCTAATTACACAAATAATATATAATCTAACCTATTGAACTTGATATTTACATATAAAAAAATATACATGCAATTATATATATTTATACTGTATATATTTTAATAAAATACTTTAATTTAATTGCATACTATCTCATTCAATTACATCATCGATTACATCTTCAAAATTTTTTCAGATCATTATTTTGCTACTTTTCGGTCAATGCTAATCTTGATTTATAATCATCAAATAATTCAAAAAAATAAAATATTATATTTCTTGAGCATTATTTTCATTTTTTTCAACAATTCTTCTTCATAATATAATTTTTTATACTATTGATTAATAACTATTATTATAGTAAATTAATAAATGTATAATATAATCAAAATAAAAGTCATCTAATAAGTTAATCACTTGAATTATATTTGCATAATAGTTTCATTTTCTCTATAATTAAATAATAATCAAATTCATATCTAACTAGTAAATTCTAAAAAAATTTTCTTATAATGTAACAATTTTCAATAATTTTCTATTTTTTTAAGTAATTATATAGTAGCGATCATAAGCAGGGTTGTGGTAGTACACTGTACTATCAAAATTTTAGTACAGATACAGTATCCGTATAAAGTACTAGTGTACTTAGTACAAATAGCATTAGTACATACAGTTCAAAGGGAAGTACAGCTGTACGATGACATTTATTATGATTTAGTACAGTACATTTATATGATAATTTGTACGATGATGTATTATTACATATTATATATAATATATATATATCGAACACAATTTTTGAACACTTTTTTGATCAGTAAAATTTTAAAAAATGTAATGCATTTTAATTTTCGTGATCGGTGGCAGTAGTTTACTATCATTTTTTTTTCTTAATAAAAATATGGTGCAAATTTTAAAAGACCACATTGTTTTAACAAATAAAAAAAGCGGTAGTACTAATAAATTATGTTACTGTAAGGCTTGTTATGATAAATATGGTGAAGACCATTCAGAGTTAAAAGCAGTTGTTGATAAAATGGAACGAATTTTAACGCATTTTAAAAATTATCCAAATTTTGCCAATGTGTATAATGAAGAAAAAAAGGAGGAGATATTTTTACTTGCAACTCAAAAAAAATCAGTTTTAGGTAAAAGACCGGGTAAGTTTTTTTTTTACTAACTTTTAACTTTTATTTATACAATAATTAATATTTTTATTTTTATTAGAAAATGATTTATCATCATCCGACTCAACTTTAACTAATCAACCATCTAAAATAATA